>NNCF01127049.1:638647-729517 GCA_002313205.1 Laupala kohalensis
GCAGGTGGATGATGTGAGGTCAGATGTGAAGCTAGGAGAGAACCGAAGTGCTGTTTCCCAGACGGTCTCAGGTGTAAACCGTGCTGGGTAAAGTCCTTGGCAGTCAGGTGTGGTTGCAAATCAAAGAATGTGATTTTTGTGTCTGCATTCCAAGAATATGGCGTGGGAATTTCAAGAAAGTTTCATGCAACCAGAAACATCGGTGTGTATCGCGCCTAAAGTGCTAATATCATATGAAATCGGAATTTTTGTCTATAATAGCAGTGGTATGATGGAAGAATTCTTTTTAAAACTAATCCAGTTTGCATTATTTTGTGACGCTAACAAATATACACTCCACCACTTGCAATGTTTAAATTAAGGGAAAATATTCGGGTGTCTGACGTTTCTAGTTTTACCTTTGGTCAACGGGAAACGTTTTAACAGTTTCCTTTATTCCATTACGTACGCAAACAATATTTAAACAAAGATGTTTTAAATATTATGCAAAAACATCTTTTAATTTCTGTTCTTATTATTGTCTGCCTCTTAATCACCAATCCTTGCTAGTAGTGAGAATTTCGGCGGATGAAAATTTACGCTAATGCATAGAGAATGAAGAAGAAAACATTAGAGCGATGATTCAGGAGATATTGCATCATGCAGAATCATACTTCTGTGTATCATACATAGAAGTATGGTAATATACTATCTATCTTTTTTCACCAATAAGAAAAGCTGTCGGTAAATATTAAATACAAAATTTCACTTATTAAAAATATTTTGGAAATTACTATAAAGTATAATGAGTAAACTTAATAAGATAACATACAATGTAAGTACTATTTTGTGATCTCGGAATAATTAGCGAGAATGGTTAAAGAAGGAAAAATATTAAGAACACGAACATGAACAAGATTAGTAGTAAAGTTTTTTTTTTGTTACATTTAACTTTCGACCTCGAGTACCATGGTCGACAAATTCCGCATATCTGAGTTAGAGATTAAATTTTTTTCTTTGGCTCTGATCTGAAATTTTAATTGCGATTTCTTTTCTCCCTCTGTGCATAGTTTCCGCTACTCATTGAAGTGCTTTGTTTCGAGCATTTTAAAGTTCCTTAGTTGCAGTACGCACTTATTCTCATTAATGTGTTTAGGAAATACAAGAATGTAAGCGAAGATGGTTCTTAAAAAATCATTTTCTGAAATTTGGCTGGGTCACCCTCCCATTTTGCTTTTTTGTCTAAAAAAAGACTTCCATAAAAATTTGAATTAAAAGAATATATATTAAGGGTCGCTACCAAGCTTTAAAATGTTAATATTTTGAAGCTGACCCCTAGAATGGTTTTTTATTTGAAATTTTTGTGGAAGTTTTTCAATTTTTGAAACAAAATGAGAAGGTTCAAATTTCAATTATTGATTTTTAAGAACCATCCAAAGCGTATTTTACACCCCCTCATACATTATCCAAATCTCACACAACCCTCTGTTTTCTGAACATATACTAGTCCGAGTGACTAAAAATCTCAAACGTTTTCATAACATGTTGAGTTCTCCTGGAGATATTCATTGTGCATACGGACTCAAAAAGTCCGTCTCGTTGGTAGATCGTTCGAAAAAGTTTGTTTACTTACGTAACTTCAACCACATGCTAAAAACTCAACATGTATGTGATAACATCGCTCCCTGGTTAGTATATCATATCGTTTCGAGTATGACGAATCGGGGATGACGTAGTGAACATAAAAGTATCCCAAACATCTTGTGCTGCCCATCTAAAGTTGTAGCGTTTTCACACACACACACACATACATACANATCTAGATGTGTATAAGAGACAGTATATATATAATCCCAAACAGCTTGTGCCGCCCATCTAAAGTTGTACAAGCTGTAAAGGATACTAACATTAGTTATTTAATTAGTGTACGTTGTTGGTGTTGTGTTCTCGCCTAGTGAAATGAGCGCACTTAAGGTACGGTATCCTCGGTGTGACTGTCACAATGATTATTTAAAGATAATCCTAGAGCACTACTTCTTTGTTCTTTCTGTGGTTCCGTTTTACCTAAAGCGACTTCTGCAAGACACGTTTCAATGGCCACGTACATTTATATTCAGAAAATATGAAATGCTCCTATTTATCATAAGAAAACTACAGTACTTATAATTTTAAACAATTGTAATAAAACGTATGTAGTGAAACCTATTTATTCAATTGATGCCACAAAATCTGAAGAGGTTTTAATGTGTACCTTGTTCAACATCTCATTGGACATAAATTACATCAGAGAAATGATTTTTTCTTTGTATTAGTATCTCAAATGTGATTCAAAGATATTATGTTATTGATAACTTGTTTATTCAGCAGAAGATCAAATATTGCAATTAATGTCCAGATTTGTATGCGCACCGCCAAAATTTTCTCACGGTCAGCATATGCTCCGCGATCGTATAACTACACTACTTGCGAACGAAAGTGGCAGCTGATAGCTTAGGACATTTCTCCGAACTTTTCCGGTCCCTCCGCCCCTAACGAGGGTTGAGCTCTGAGTCACCTACTGGACACACAAAATTGACAATGTCACGTTTTTATTTAATATTTATTTCTCTATAACAATATGTTTTTGATGTTAAACTGCCCCAATATAGTTTACCAAAGCACTCCTGACATTGAGTATCCATGATCGTGAATAATGTTTTAACGATGGTGCCTTAATGAGAATTGAGGTTATCTCATTGACGACTTTCGAACTTGTACTCAAACTTAAATTAAAGACTCTTTGGAATTAACTTAGAAATTTCTTAGGGTTCAAAGAATCTTTTGCTAAAAAATTAAGTACTCGTGGAGATTAGGTCTGATAACGAGACGCGATGAGCCGAGAACCGTGCTGAGGATTGACCTCATCTGACGCGACCGTAGTTGTCTCTCCAACCCGCAAAATTTTACGGTCACATGCCCCTTACTCGACGAAAGAAAAATCATTTGCTTTTGCACTCGTCTTGAAGTCACCTACTGAACAAAAAATAGGAAATGTTACTTCCTTTATTTAACGTTTCATTACCATTGCAATGTTATATTTGTTTTCTATATTAAACTGCGAATAAAATGAGCCCAATGTACAATATAAGTACGATAAAATTAATGAAAGGATCAACCGTAAATGAAATAAATAACCTGACTTTATTTTGATTTAATTATGTAATGACTAGAACAATTTAATTGTGTGAACAATAAAATGGTAATAAAACGTTCAATAAGAAAGGTATCGGCTCCAATTTTTGGCGGTCAGGGTAGAGTCTGAGTTCGGGGACGTGTTCTGAGCTGTCAGCCTTGACGTCCACTCAGTAAGACCGGTATTACGCGCTCAGGTTTCTATGTCGTGATACATGATCAAAAAATGACCGCGTAATGCACAAGCTTTGATAGTAGTTCGACTATGATCGTATCTTTCATTGATCAAAGATATGACGTATAAATATGTCCGTGTAATACCGGCCTAACGCAGAAAGACGCATCTTCGTGTTTAGCATCCATCATTATGTCTCAAGCCTCCCCAAAAGAAATTATACCTCACTTAAAAAGATTGTTGTGGGCAATGTTGCCGATGATCGAATCCAGTTTTGACATTATATCTCGATAGCTAATCACGCGATATTTCTGGTTACTTCTTCAAATCACATGTTCATGTTACGTTTTCCTATGAACTATTGCTTCACTATGTATTCCACTAACTGAGTTACTCATGATGTTTATGTAAATGTATCCATAAATTAAATACCCACCTTCAATTGTGGAAAAATCAATCTTCCCCCGTTTTTGGACAGTGGAGAATTAACGTTCGTATAATTTTCTTTGTGGCGTCCATTCAAGTAAATATGCAGTTATCTTATGAATCATGGTTCTTATGATTTTTTACATTAATTTTATGTCACGCAACAAAAAATAAAAGGGCTTCTCACTTAGAATCGGTATAAATATTTGGATTGGTTTACTGTCACATCTCATTACAGTGATATAAATTGAACTCCAGAATCATGATCCGCAATGTTTATTGATGTTTTTTAGGTATCTTTTACAAGTGCAAAGGAATAACGAAAATAACAAGGTCACGTACGTTGCTCAGAGTAAAAGGAGTAGATAGGATCAGTCTCGATTAAATAAAAAAACATTGTGAACATGACTACAAAAATATACACTCATATTATGTTTATTCTAATTACTGGAATTAAATCCTCAATCAGCGATCGCTGAATGTTGGACTGTGGACTCCTGGTGGTAAACGTTTCAATAATAAACTTTATTGTGAAAAAACAGTACAATTACAAACTGCGTATGACCTCGTGGAGGACAAACTAATTTACTCTCCGGAAGCAAATAAGGTACCATCCCATCAAGGGTCCTAAGGCAGATGCAGACTTAACATTTCAACACACTCCTGACAATAAAAATAGTTCGGTACGTGTTATAATAACATAATACCAACAAATTTGTATTTAATGAAACACAAAGTAATTTCACAAGTACGTATTACTATCAAGCTATAGATTATTTGTAAAGTGTTGATGATAAGTCGTAACTATTAAACAACAGAGGTAGGCGAGAACGTTTTTGTGGTCCACGGAAAAAATATAAGAAATTTTAATAAAAAGTAATATGATTAGAAATGAAGTTCCTTGAAAACGGATCTCCAAGGTGTGCACCGCGCTCCTATGTTGGGATCCGGTGAGATAGAAGAATGTGTTGGAACTTCAATATTACGGATTTCTCTTTCCTCTTCTTTCATTCGTCCTCTTTCTTTCCTTTTTTTTCGCTTTTCCTTTCTTTCTCTTTCCAGTGTGGCAAGCGACCAGGAAAACCGGGATCCGGGAAAAGTCGAATTTTCTGTTTCTGGAAATGTCAGGGAATTTGTTCACTGCTCAGGGAAAAAAGGCGATAGAAAGATCGTGGAATTAAAAAAAACACCACAAATTCTGGTTTGTTTTTCAATTAGATTTAAGGCGTTTCTTCATCCCAATAACTCTCTCATGAGTTCTTTCAGTGAAAGACGGAAGTGCTGCCTCACTTATAACAAAAGTAGCAGATTGTTTCTTCCAACTGTCTTGGTGGGACGTGATTGAAGGTGTGCAAGACAGTTCCAGTGACGAGCCGTTGTAACTCTTCCGCGACAGCTGTGAAGCAGTTCCACCGAACAATTCCGTTGCAACGAATCTGTCACGACAGCGAGTCCAAGCGGAACTGTTGGTGCCGTTTCAACGAAGCTACAACGAGAAAGCTCCAAGTAGAGATGTTAAGTAGCCTTCTAGACGTGATACTCACCGTTGTCATAAACAACTACTTGCGGGGTTCTTGGAGCAGTGGAGCAGTGGACTCGACGTCTACCCGTTTTAGCAGATATGTTTTACTGACCGCAAATGTTATGACTCCACTCATTCTACCTACCAACACCGATCCCGTCTCTAACTGCCTCTGCGTCGTTGTGATGGCAGTGCTAAAGAAAGGCAAACTTTCATCGGTCTTGTCAGTCTAATCACAATACGTGTGCTCAGTTTTTAATGTTTTAATGACATCTTTTCTATTTAAAATGATTTATGAATTATTATATTATTTTTATGAGATTTTACCTGCTAATACGTTAGATTGTCAATTGTTAAAGTAATTTTTGCATGCATTGTAGGGTGCAATAATAGTCACGGAAAATTAATCCATTGGGCAGGTAAAAGTCAGGGAAATTTGAGATGGAGTATCACTAGTATCTTTCTCTCTCTCTTTCTTTCTCTCTCTCTTTCTTTCTCTCTCTCTCTTTTTCTTTCTCTATTTCTTTCTCTTTTCTTTCTCTCTTTTTCTCTCTCTATTCCTCTTTCTGTTCTTTCTCTTATTCTCTTTATTTCTTTCTCTCTTTCTGTTTCTCCTTCCTAATCGATGACCTATTTAAGTGTTGAGTTATTTCCTCCAATGGCATACTAGGGTCTGACAGCATAGATCCCTCAATGAACCTTCGTTGTCTCGTCTATGTTCTCAGGCGATCCGCCTCAACGACACGCACCAGCAGTTGATGGTGCATTGGGTGGGCGAAGGCTCCGACGTGATCATGTGTCTGGCGCGGGATCCGAACCCGCGACCGGCGCCTCGCTTGCAGCCTTCGGCCGTCTACGTCTCGTACGACTACGGCGCCTCCTTCGACAACCACACGAAGCATTTCCGCTTGGCGGAGGACGACGACGCTGGGAATCCCCGTTATGCCACCGTCGACAAGTTCTACAACCACCCCAAGTTCATCTCTTACGTATGTAATTTTTTTCTTTTCTTTTGTATGTGAAAGGATAAGGTTGCTAGTGTTTAAAAATAATCACGAAAAACAAACTGTTTTTTCAATAACGCCCGGCAAAATTGTTATCAGGTGCGGTACATACCTTGTATCGGGGCACTATCCTTAGAATTTGGAGCGCTTTTTAGGAAATCACGTGTGAAATTTCTAAAATTCTCCATTCCAGTTATTCCTGTTTCCACATTACACCTACCCATATTTTAATTATTTGCGCTTAAGGTGTTCTGTTGAAACCATTGTAAGTGTTCAATCGAATTTTTCTGTCTCCTGTAAAAAACATGATGCTGGCACTTAAAATGTTTTTTCTCTTCTTGTCTCATATGAAAGGGGTGGTCGAATTGTTGACAGGTGGGTTCCTTTTGGGTGTAGAAATCCGCTAAGAAAGCATTTTACGAAAATACATTTCTAAAGTGATGAAATACGGGTTGGAATGTTTCGTGTATGTATCCCACCATTACTCTGAATAACCAGTACCAATTTCAACTGAACTTGATACACAGATTACAGACTATATGACAGCAAGGACTGTGGGGGTAAGACGTCCCTGGTGCCGTTAGCAGGGTGGGAAGAGGGTGGCATGTAAAAATATAAAAATATGATTAATATGATTCAAAAACATTGAGATGGTTAAGGACATCCCTGATACTCTGTAAATTCACAGTATTGCAGATAATATACCATTTGCATCTCTAGGGTAGGGGTGGGAACATGAAGCTGGTAAAAATAATAAAAAACAATTGATATTGATGTTGAATACATCATTTTTTAAGACTCAGAAGAGCAGAGTAACACTCTCAATGCCAATAACACTTTCAAGTCCACAGTCATCCCCTATTAGGGAATATTCACACTTCAGGAAGGGGATAAAAATAACAATAAAACAAAAATGACTCTTATTAGTATTGAGATCGTAGTTTTCAGGGCTGCTGAAATTAGTAGTAACATTCCCAATGATTCTTTAGGTCTACAAACAGCCTTTAGGTCCACAAACCCCTGCTCTCCTAGGGAAGGGGATGCTGTGAAAAAAATTATCGAACATGATAGATACCAGTGATGAGTTCATAATTTTTGGCGTCTCTGAGTTAATAATGAAATCTGGATATTGTGCAAGTCTAAATTCATCCTTCACGAAAGAAAGATACTACTAGCACCCCTTGGGTGGTGGGAGTAGAAATAGGTTTAAGGATAAAAATAATTGAAAACTAATTTTGAAATATATGTATAAGAAATTCCATCGTATCCATAGTTAAAGGGTGGATGAGATGTTTAAGTTAAGATCACGTAGGGGCACAGTATCCTTAGAGCTGGGGATGGGTAGGGTGAGACATAGAAATAACGTAAGCAAACTGATATTAGGTTCAAGTTCTTGGTATTTGTGTACTCTTAAGATAAATAATTGTATTTCCAATGACATTGTGTAACCTTCAGACACATGAGGTGCACTACACCCCTAAACGTGGGGATAGGGAAGAGCATGCACAAAAAAATCGCAAATATCCACAATGAAAGGCTTGTATGAAATGGGAATGTGAGAGAGAATAAAGTTGCTGACATATTACAAAATTCACGTGAGCAAAGTGGTGGGGACTAAGCTAATATAGTATTTTACTTTGAAAATGTATAGTATTGGTTCATGTGGAGACTTCTTTTTATTTACCAATAATTTTACCTAAGTGTATCTGTCTTGAATATACATCACTATGACAGTGAGTAGAATGCAGAGTTGCTGTCTGGATGGCCAGGGTTTGATCCTCGGTGGGGTGGGGAATTTTCATCATGCGTCAACATTTTCACTGACTCCTAGGTCTACTGAACCTGCTGTAAAATGAGTACTAGGTCTATCCTGGGATCAAAGTGGCTGGAGTGAGATGCGGGACACACCTCCTCCTAGTGCAGGGGGTGAGAAATTGCAAAACTCCACCTTTCACAAACCCCTTGTTCTGGGCCTGTTGTGGAATGGTTTGACTTTTGACTTGTGTATGTTTGTCATCTGGCACAGACTGATATTTTCATCATTTCTTCTGATATATTATTGAAGCAATATTCAGTTGAGGGAAGCAGTGAAAAACTAGTTGTAGCTTTTTCTTTCTTTCTTTTTTTCAGAGTGTTTTTGCTGATGTGAGGAATAAAGTCCTCTTTGTAACTCATAACTTTGGTAAAGACTTCATTCGACGACCAGTGGAATTTGCTCCATCTGATATTTCATTTTATGAAGAAGACCCTATTACTTTCTTGGTGTATGATAAGGATGACCCCCAAAGAACAGTAAGTATTATTTTTGGTCATGAGAGCTCTGTTTTTTCTTTTTCTTTACTTTTAAACGCTGTTTTAAATTCTATTAATGAATTTTATTTAAATTAAATTAGTTAATTTATAAAAATAAAGAAAAGAAAAAGTATTACCAAACACCTAAGGGGAGGATTCTAGATACCCCACTCCATCATATGTCTTAATCTGATATTCTTTTTGTCTAGCAAAGAAATGCTCAGTTTGCAACCTATAATTTTATTGCATTCTATTGAATGAAAATGTGAGATAACATATAACATTAATCTTTTTCCTCTGGATGTGGTGAACTGCTATTTAAGGGATTGTGCATGTTTGTGAACTTCCAAGCATGGAATATATCGAACTGTTACAAAGTATTCCTTATTGGAGTCATCTCAAACATGGCAGTGTCTTAAATGACTATAGTGATGGGGTTTAGAGGCGAACACGATGGTGCAGTTGGTAGTGTCACAGCACGCTAAGCGGATGGTCCTGGGTTATAATCCCAGTCCCATCTCTCATTTTCATTCAATACGACATCATTAATCTTATTCAATATCTTTCTTTCAGCTTTGGTTGACTACAGACTTTGGTGAGTCCTTCTCACAAGTTCAGCAGTATGTGAAAGCTTTCTTCTGGTCATCTGTAAGTTTGTTGCCACTGGGTGGTGTTTCCATCCTTCCTACCCTTCTGTACGTTGAACGTATCGAGCCCACTGGTGCGTCGACGGTGCTCTCATCAGACAAGTTGTTCCAAGGCTCTGATCCTCACAAGACTGTTATCGCTGGAGTGTTGGATTTCCAGGTGAAAGGAGACTTTATGTTTGCTACCAGACGGGCAAAAAGCAGCAAGGTGAGCTTAAGTTTTCTATTATCTCTCTTAATTTTTCTATTAAAAATGCATGACCTATATTTGTTGATTAATATGATTTTGATCTCAATTGCATAACATTTTGTCTACAGAATCTGGACTTCATAAGGTGTTTTATCTCTATATATATATACCATTATAAGTTGCATATTTTTAACATATCAAAAATTGGAAAGCAAATTTCAAATTCCTGTTTAGAACAAACCACTTGTGCAACATCCCCAATTTCATATTCATATTTTGTTCTGTAGTTCTGTAGTCAACAATGATAGACAGAGCAGTAACAGCAGGGTATGCAATAACCTCTCGGTGCTATTAATAAATAAAACAAGTGGGAAGGGCCTAACATGGTCAGGAGTCTAACCAATGCCTTTGATTACACATAACGAGTGGAGAGATAAGACAGTACTCTTGGTCGAGTGCTCGGTAGTTGTAAACTCATCACCAAGTGTTTGGCCAAGCGCTCAACCTAGTAGATTGGAGAGAAAGTTATTTGAACCCTATTCTATTTATTTGACCAAGTGCTCTGATTAATTATGTTATGTTAAATGAAAATGGGAGACAGGACTAAGATTCAAACTCTCTACCTTCACCTTAACATGCTATAAGATCGTGAGTTCAAATCTTGGTCCCGTCTCCCATTTTCATTAAACATTACATAATTAATCTGTTACCTGGCAGTAAGGTTCACCGCAATTTAAGAGATTTTTGTATGCAAGTGCCCATGTCCATCTAGAGACATTTTGCTTTCTTGCCACTGTACTTAAGTGTAATCAAGGCATTAGTAGCACACCTACCACCAAGTACTTCAAGTCACTAAAATCAGAGCTTTTCCATTCAGTAAAAAGCCTTCATTTTACTGTATTATTATTACTGTATATAATAATAATAATAATAATAATTATTATTATTATTATTATTGAGATTGTTGTTATATCTGTTCTTATGAATACAATCAGATGAAAAGTAAATAACTCAATGTAACTATGTTTTATGCAGGATGACCTGGAACTGCTAGTGTCCTACCGACGAGGTCCCTTCCAGAGGGCTCGCTTTGAGACTGAGCTCGCACATAAGGAGTACCACGTTGCAGATGTTGCAGGAGGCATAGTGATGGTGGTAGTTAGCCACTCAGATCACCTTGCAAACCTGTACCTTTCAGAGCCCTTCTCTTCTTACAACATTGCTGATCCTGACGCTGTCATTAACTTCGCGCTGTCATTGGAACGTATTCTGTGCTACTTTCCAAACTCTACTTGGAAGGACTCCTGGCTCAAGTTAGTAACAATACAAAAAATGTTATGTATTTATTTATTTACACATAAACAGAGTTTGTCCATTACAAAAAAAAAAAAAATCAAAGTATAAAACTAAAACTACAGGTTAGTTCTTACAATTAACTAACAGCAGTAGAGACACGCTAAATCAAATGTAATTATATGAAAAACAGCAAAGAAAGTTTGTTTCATCATTCATGAAATATTAAAAAAACAGAATAGAAATTTTTTTTATCAAGTAAATTTTACAAGCTTGAGCCAAAGCTTAATTAGAGTTGGTGAGAAACATGTTTTCTTTAATTTATGTGTGCTAAGGACTTTGACTTCACAAAAATCAACTTATTACAACATTGTGGAGAGATTGTTGGTTTCCATATGAACATGAGGTTTTAGTTTCATGTGGTTTCATGTAGTTGAAGTTGGAATAATGATTTTTACGTGTATGGGTACCCATGTTTAACTTTTTCTCTCCTCTTTTATGTGAATGTCTCCCCTCTATTCCATTTCATGGATGTGTGAAATTGTGTGAAAAGGTCTACACGAGTCAGGGCTGTCTTTTAATTTCACCCATATAGTGGGAAAAAAAAACAATTAAATAAATAAATAATAACCTTTATTGTCAAAAAAGCAGTCGTACGCTTTTCATTTTGTTTTTCGTATAAAGGTAATCATTGAAGTGCCTAGGTGAAGGGGGTATCTGTCCCTGGCCTGTCAGGGTCCGTCAAATGAGCCACCATTAATTATATTAACATATAAATGTGAACCCTAACTTACTCTAAACTTTTTATTTCAGTGAAATAAATATTAGCTGATCTAATTATAAAATACAATTATTTCAATTTAAATAAAAAATAGTATGTATTCAAATAAGTTGGTATGTATCTAGAATGGGGACCTCATTAGGTATGCCACCGTGGGTAATAGTAGTCCATTGAACAAGTATTAGTTAATATTCTATATTAACTAATTACTATACTTTTCTGAATGGCCAGAACATGTTTCACTTCTAAGAAATACTTTGGTGAAATTAAGGAGTATTTTGTTGTTTAGGTAACTTGAAGTCTTCTTAGTTCATAATTTCTGTATATGAGTTTTTAAATTTATTTTTGTCTTCTTTTTAATATAAGCTCCATTGTTGCAGTGATGTAACAGAGGAATCCTTTGCTGATCTTCATCGTGTGGAGGGTCTGCGAGGTATCTACATTGCATCACAGGTTGTGCCTCAGTCACCGGCAGCTTCTTCTCTTGGACCTGAACATCTACAGACTCTGATCTCTTTCGACCACGGAGCGGAGTGGGGGCCTATCCGACCTCCAGCACATGACCATATGGGATGGCCTGTTGGATGCAATGTTGTGAGTTTCTATTTTCATTTAACTTTCAAATCTTATTTGTGAAGGGTATTATGGGACAGTGAAGAGTTGATAACATATTACAACTATTTGTGGTAGGTCCAATTTCTTCATTGGTTACCCCTGACTCCTCTCGGAACACACTTGAGTGTCAATCCTCTCGTCCCACTCTGTCGTATAAAGTTGTATATACTATACCCAACCCTATACTCAAAACAGTTGTATGCCACCTGCAAATAGTACAAAACAGTGTAAGTTAATGTAAATGTAGGCTTCTGCAGTCAGAGTCAATGTACACTTGTTTGTCTGGGACAAAACTACAAACATTACAGTCATTCTGCTGCGGCCTTCTTCTGGACAAACTTCGCGCCAGGTACAATAGGACAGCGGTTTAGGTCTGTACGACTTTTAAACTACCCTGAAGAAGGCTACAACAGAATGGCCAAAACATTTGTACTTTTGTCTATTAAGACATGATTTGTCCCAGACAAACAAGTATACAGTAAAAGTTGATGTTTGCAACCTTTATTACACTGCTATCTCAGTGATGTTCTCACCTTCTGGAAGAATTTTTGTATTACTTTCAGATAATACTGTTGTAACTTACCCAGAAGTTCCAGGGTGTTCAGTATAATTTTTATCTTGAGAGTTGTTGATGGTACAAGAGTGTCCTGAAGCTTGGTCTACTGTTTCAATGCATGCAAGGATCAGAAAAAGCTGAGGGACGGTAGTGTTTGCCTCTTCTCCAGACACAAGGTGGCACATCTTTCTGTTGACTCATGTCATTTTACAATACTGAAAAGGATTTAGGAAAATTACTCCCTGTTGATTTCTAATTTATAGCAATAGTTAACAAGTTAAACAGTTTGATCGTAACTCTTGGGACTAATCAGCATGTTGTGAGAGGTCTTTTTTGGGTAACATCTCGTCTTTGTGTTGAGGCCTAGAAGTTGCAGAGCTCTACACACAGCAAACCCTGAGGATGTTGTGGGATTTGACCTCTTCTTTTTGAAAAAATATTCAGTTTCATTTTTGGCATGTTTATAGGGACGTCCTGTGGTAATGTAATGAGAAAACTTGCCTTGTATCTTTGGTGATGCTGGTTCAAACCCTGAATGATCCATGTAGAATTTACAGTGGTAGGCTAAACTGGTCTTTTGCAGGTTTTCTTGGGGTACTCCTGTTTCCCCTACCTTTCATTCTACCGGCACAATTGCTCACAATCATCTGTCTGTCAATCACCAAAATTAGTGTATTCTCATTTGCCCGCATTGATTCTAAAGGGCAACTGAGAGAGCATGAGGGAAAACAGCGACGGAACTCTACCGTGTTTAATTTCCTCATTTGTTGTGTAATAATAATTTTTTGTTTATGTCAAGTGTTATTAATTTCACTTTTTTTATTTTTTATTTTTTTTATTTCCAGACTGCTGGGTGCTCTTTACATCTTTCACAGAAATTTGCGCAGCTGTACCCTGTCACTCGAGCTCCTCCAATTCTCTCATCAAAATCTGCGCCGGGCATCATAATGGCTACTGGAGTCATTGGCAACTCTCTGAAAGGTCATCCTGGTTTATTTTTAAGTACGGATGCTGGACTGACATGGCGCCAGGTTAGTGAAATTATTCTGTTCATCTTATTTGTTAAGAATCAGGCAAAGAATCGTGTTGTTTTATTTCTTATTTGACACCTGAAAGTTATTCTGGGTAATGATTTTTGAGATGTGATGTGCCCTCCATGGTGTTGCAACATTCTGCTAGGAGATGTGGCAACTTGTAAAATTAAAAGAATGAATGAAAATTAATTCTTCACCATTTCACATTATGAAACCAGTACTGGCAATATGTTTCCAACAAACCTCTGTTAGCCAGCCAATTAGGAGGAACATAATAATAAATGCTGGCATTACTCTCGGAGAGACTTTAATCACTATACCACGAGGTGGTGAAACATATGCTCACTAAAGGTTATTTCGCAAGACAGTGAAACTGAATTTTTAATTTTCAATTGTGTAGAATTTCAGTGATAAGTTTTACTCAATGTAATGATTTTTGGAATCAATTTCTTGTTGTAAATATTTTATTTCTTTCGTTTTAAAGGTTTTAAAATTTGATATCTTTCTCTATAGCCATTTTTTCCATACAGTTCGAATATGTTGGTTCCATGAAAAATTGTAAGAAAATGTCACTGTGTATCGCAAATTTTTTATATATATACCTCAGGTAATTATGGATTAAATCATGAAAGTTTTCATCTAAAATTCATTTTAGATTGACTTTTTGCAGAAAGCATGCCACACCTTTTCCCAGGATTGGGAGGTTGCCGACAGTGGTGGTCTAGTGGTAGTGTCTTTGCTTCCACAGTGCCACTGAATGGTAGTGTGTGGGTTCAATCCCTGCCGAGATGAACTAGGGGAGGTTTCCCTCACCTTATCCAGACAAATGCCCGTTTGGTACCATGAGTTCCCTGGCAACTCCACATCTTTCCTTCCCTTATCCTGGTTAGGTGGGAAAGCAGGCCAAATATCCTGAACCTCAATTATGTAAATAAATAAAACTTTTGGTTTTCGGTGGCATTGTAATCCATGGTGTAAAATCTGTTATTTTCTATTATTGGGAAGCACCTACATTAATTCTTTGATTTAATGTTTATATATGTATACATTAGGGAATTGTTATGTCCATTTTCATTCTACACGAACATGTCTTCTTTAAGAATGTGTACAGTACTTGACGCAGCATGATTTGCGCTGTTGTTGCTATGACAACAACCATCTTGGATGTGTAAATACGACAATATTACTGGAGTTTTATGATGTGCGTGAAAGAAATAATATTTAAATATTATTTAACTAAAAATATCTTGTATTTTCAGGTCCTAAGAGACTATTACTTCTTTAACATGGGTGATCATGGTGGAGTTCTTGTGGCTCTGAGGTATTTCAAGGCCCATGGCGAAACAAGATCGCTATTGTACTCTTCTGATGAAGGCAGGACGTGGGAGTCTCTACAAATTTCCAAGGATGAGCTGCGAATGTACGGCTTGATGACTGAACCTGGGGAAAATACTACTATCTTCACATTATTTGGATCAGAACAAGGGCAACATCAGTGGCTCATTGTTAAAGCGGATCTGAAGTTTGTGTTTGGTATGTTGATAACCAACTGCTTAAATAACTCTTAACAGGAATATCCTGCAATACAGTTAATTTATCATCATAGCTCCTATTGCGTATTTAATACGTGAATTTCAACAAATAATAAAAAATTCTTACAGGGTCTTAATAAATAGTCTTATTAAATTAATTTGGTCAGTTAACTCTAAATTACTTCTATTTCCCTTTGTTTTAATAACTGAGGATCACTGTCCATTCAGATATTAGAGTAGTGGCTTTATAAATCCCATTTCTAAATAAATATTGTGTTAATATTTTTTTAAACTGAATATGACTTGTAGATTATAATTCACTTGCCCTAAGTGAGAAAGCAAACTCCCTTTCTCACCAATTGTGATGAAGGTGCCAAATGGAAGACCAGAGAGAAACCTGGATTGGGATGGAAATACACAGATAATGTACACAATTATCAAGATCGAGTGTTGATAAAATATATCGCTATTATAAATAAATAAAAAAGTTCATGAATTCACCTTATGATACAAAATAATGTATTGAGTTATCAGAATTATTTTAAGGGACAGTTTTAATTTAAACTCGTGTTATGTTCTCTTTTTAAAACCAATAAATTCCTTAACGATTTAGAAGCACTGATGCAGTAGGTATAACTATAGGGAGCTGAACCCACATGCTTGTTAAGTGAATCAATTTAAATAAATTCTGTAGTGTTTTATTTATAAGCAGGATTTTATTCTTGAGGAATTTTTAGTTGTCATTGTGTATTTTGAAGATTCATTCCCCTTTTATAATTAACATTTGATCTTTGAAAATTTAGAATTTATTTCTCCTCTGGTCATTTTAATTTGATGAATTCATATTATTGTTGAGCCTTCTCTCTCCATCTCACTGCATGTCTGTTTAGGTTCTCTGTCCATAGATATCCCATGAGCTTCTCCTCACATGATAAGAACTTACAAATTACAGTATACTGTCATCGTAACAAAAACCAGTACAATGAATTATTCAGTACAACAAAATTTTTTTCACTACCCTTCCCATTTTCCTATTTACTATGTGATCAAGCATTTCAATTTTACAAATTTTTAACTTTCAGTTAATGAATGAAAATTGTTTGTAAACCAACCTACGAACATTAATGTATCTTCACAACCTACTTGAACAGACTGCATTTTCCTTTTTTAGTCCGTTTGGTGTGGATTTATTAGAGTACAAATGCACGAAACAGGGTGCGATCCAATACGGTGCGGTGCAGTGTGGTACAGTGCAAATGAGGAACACACAACGCGGTGCAAAGCGAACTGATTCTAAATTGAGAAGAACTGAGAACAGACTTTTGTATTCGGCTGTGTTCAAAAGTAAATAACAGAATTCATTCAGAAACAAAATCTGTGTAAACGTTAATAGAAAAAAATTGTGATAGAGATTACATCAATTATGCTAGCAATTCTTGTATTCAGTATTAATTTTTGTCCTGATATAAACCTTATCTACTTCCTTTTCATATCATAACTAATAAACATTTTTTTCTTATAAATTCATGTTGAAGTAATTTACATCTTGGATGTAAGAAATGGTGATTTCAGTGTTACAAAATTTCAATATAACAAATAATTTCCTGAGGTCCACAAAATTTCATTGCTCTGATATTTTACTTTATCTTGTTTGTCACAGAGCGTAATTGTATTCCTGAAGATTACAAGCCTTGGTCACCAGCTAGTCAACTCGGTGGAAGTATGCCTTGTGTTTTGGGACGTAAGGAAGTTTACGAGAGACGAATCGCCTCTGTCAAGTGTTACAACGGCCACGACTACGTGAGACGTGTCGGCACTGAAGTGTGCAAGTGTTCTGCTGAAGATTTCGAATGGTAAGTCTCGGGAGAATGATCTTATGTGTGATTTGTTTCTATGTTCTTGATGTGGGTTAAGGGCTGGGGTTCTAGATAATTCAGTGTGTATGGCTAAAATAACACATGACTTAGTTCTCAGACTACAATGAAAGAAATTTAACAGGTGAGTAATGCTCAAACCGCGAACTAAAATATTTTAACATTTTAAGGAAATTAGTTAGGAGGAAAAGGAGAAACAAAGCAGTGAACTGAAACTACGTGTTACAAACTGAGGTGCTTTGGACATTGATGTGCAGTGTAGTTAAGTAAAAATCTCAATTGTACCCTATATCGATGTGTTCATTTATTGATGCAACTCCCAAAATGCTGCCAACTCCAGAATATAAATGTATATTACCGAGGAAGTGATGTATTTTATGTTTTTATGTATACACATACTGAAATGCGGCCAAATATATATAAAATATGTCTCTCTCTCAAGGTCATTAGAACTCGTACACTTGTGTTCACTTTCTGTCTCATCGTGTTTCAGTGACTTTGGATTCTTCAGACAACCAGGTCAAAGACATTGCATTCGAAACAAGACTCTCTCCAACGTTGATCCGTACAAGGTACCCGTTTATTGCCAGCCAGGAAAGTTCTACAACCGCACCAAAGGCTACACTAAGTTAACAGGAGATCCGTGTGTAGGAGGGAACGAAACACTTTACCTTCCTGACACTCTTCCATGTCCTGTGAAGTGAGTATATTTGAAGTTCAAATGAGTATGTTTTAATTCTTTGTTGATTAACTCATTTAATTATTTATTGTTTATTTATTATACCCCCATTTGAACTTATTGTAATAATTTGTTGGCCACACACTCTACTACCGATTGATAATTACAATAAATTATTGTAGTGACTCCCCTCTGAACTCCTGAAGTAATTTATGTTTATAGAAGAAATTAATTTTACTGCACAAAAAGGAAAGCTGTTTTTCCCTACCCATTGTAAGCTTCAACCTAAAACTTTATATACAAGTGTTATACTTATGGGTCAGTTTCAATATTCTTCAATTTTGGTTCTAAGTTCCAGTTTTATGAAGTAGCAAAGAATAGTTTTATTAACTAATCACGCAGTACACTTTCAATATTTTTAGAGCTATTGTTTGTGAAATTGACCTAAATTATTCAGATTTTACTCTATCCATTCTTTGTTCCACCAAGGGAAAAGGAACTGATCTATCCCTACAACATTATTTATTTTTTTACACAATCTACTGTATTCAAGAGAAAGTTTATAACTCAATTGAATGAATTGGTTGAATTTGTTATAAGTAGAAATGTGGTGTTAGTTCTCTTTACTTTTTAGCTTTTTACCTTTCTACTTCTCTGCTGTCTATTTAGACCCATTCCACTACTTTATTCTTGGTACTACTTTATTAATGTTTTGTAATGTTAATTGTGTTTGTGAGAGAAGTGTCAAATCAATTTGATTATTTAATTTTTTTTTAGAGAAAGGAAGGAGGAGTTCTTATTAGTTGCTCAAAGGGAAAGACTTGCCCGAATAGATCTGGTCTCGCAAGAAATGGAGACTCTGCCTATTCTGGGACTGAGAAATGTCATTGCAGTGGAGTTTGATATGCACAATAACTGTGTTTATTGGGCAGATATTGTCTATGACAACATAGCAGTAAGTGTTTAAAATTCTTACCTAGAAGTGAGCTATAATAAAATGATTTTGACCTACAAGTTTGCTCAGTATGTTTTTGTGATTACTCAGCATATCATTTCGTATAATAGTAAAGTGATAAACATAGATTTAATTTAAAGAACATGAAATGGATCAAGTTTGGTTATAGTTCATAAAATTTTGCTGATATTTGTCTGAATGAATATTTTCGTTTTCCTCAATCTTTTTATGTAATTGAAGTTTTTTTTCTTATAAATGAACATGTTAATTAGTTCATTGCCCTATGAGTAGTCATCTACAGTTTGTAGCTGCTTTTTTTGACTTGGAAATATTTTGTTTGTTATTGTCTGTATTATGTGTAATTTACAGAATGTATTAAATGTTAAATTTTACTTCATTCCTTAATCAAAGTATTCTTTAGTGATTTTAATTTGGAGGTGTTTGGATTATTAACCATTTCCGATTTCTTTAAATTTTATTGTAGTTGTATCATTTGTATGTTTTAGTTAAGCATCCATGTTACATATTATTTTTATATAATTATCACGTTTATAGAGGCTGTGCCTGGAAACAGGTGAACGAGAAATCCTAGTGAGGCGGAACTTGTCAAGTGTAGAAGGTATGGCATTGGACTGGGTCTCTAACCAACTGTATTTCGTGGATGGTATGAGGGCCATGATTGAAGTGATACGCACTGATATTAATCACGAAGGAAGAGCAAGACGTACAATTCTGTCCAGTCCGCATCTTAAGAAGCCCCGTGGCATTGTTGTGCACCCTGTTCAAGGGTAAGTGGGGGTGTCGATATTATTTAACTTCTGTCAAATCTTGAATAATTGAATTAACAAGTGTGGTCTCTTCACAAAGTTTGTAAAATCGTATAAGTGAAACAACCTTATCTTTTACAACAATTAACGTCCAAAAATGAACACTTGATGAATTGGGATAATAGATTAATATTGGACAAAGAAGTTAAATATTACAAATGTTGCATATCAGAAATGATATTTGTAAATAATTTTCAAGGGAGTTCAATAGTCAAAAAGGTTAAAGAGTTTTTTATCACAAAATATATACTGTTTGTCAGTTAAAGGTCGTAAGTCCTTATCTTTTTCTCATTTAGGTACTTGTTCTGGACAGACTGGGCACCTGGTGACCCGTCTGTCAATCGAGCTAACTTGGCTGGCGAGGATGTGAAACGGCTGTTCGGAAGTCCTAATGTTCAGTGGCCAAATGGTATTACAATTGATCACATTGCTGAACGAATCTATTGGGTGGATGCTCGTGAAGATTACATCGCCTCTTCAGACATGGATGGCAAGAAGTTCCGCAAGATTATTCAAAACGATGTACGTGTACACTGGTCTTCAAAACATCGATTTTGGCAGATTTGATTGTCATTAGTGTTCTGTGTGTCAGGAGAGCTATTGCTCGACCAGGAAATTGTTGGGAGGTGGAGTAGGGTCTAACTTTATTTATCCGAATATTGTCCCCCCTTTTCTTGTCCGAGAAATCGCCAAAAATATGTGCTCATTAAAAGTTTCATGGGTGAAAATGAGTGAAGTGAACCCAAATAGTATTCGTAATGTAACATATAGAACATTGATGATGGCAGGATTTGATGTTCATTCGAAGTGGATACCGAACTGGTCGTTCTTGTCTAGGAATGACTAATTACTGTCACCATACCGACACAATTCTGTCAAGGATGTGTCATAAAGTCTTTGATACAACAAAAATTCGGCAATCAAAGATGCTTCGATGCTAAATTCAAACTGATTTCTGAAATATGCTCAGACACATGGAAATAAAGCAGTGACATGAGAATTTGAAGTAGAGCTGAAGTTCATGTGGATCTGGCTAAGTTGAACTGCACAAGTTATCTTTTCATTTTAAAATCCTTATGATAATACTTATTAAAGCCAACCATTTCACATGGAATTTTGAATGAGCATTTCTCTTTAGAAAGACTGTTTACTCAATTTCATTTTCCCTTCCTCAGTTTCACCCCCTAAAATAAGAGGGGGGGGGGTCAATATTTTGAGGGGGGACTATATTCGGGTAAATACAGTAAGCATTCTGTAATCTTTTATAATGATACTGATCTTTCTATAATAAATGTTGACAGGAGAGTTTATTATGGTGACACTTCACTTGGCTTTATGTATTTGTGTAGCGTTATCATTGTATTTGATCAAATATTTGAAGTGTTCAGGATATCACGACCAGCAAATAACTGAATCGTGTGTAATTTTTGATAGCAGTAGCAGCATAATTTTACATGAATTTATGTTAGCAATACATGGTGCATAAGTTGCAAAAAGACCAAGGCAAACAAGGTGTTGGTGGATGTTTTGACAATTCGTATGCCCAAATGCAAGGATACTTTCTATATAATTCAAGAAATTTTAAAACTGTTTTGTTATTACCGTCTAGAAATGTTGCCCATTGTTATAAAAACAATAATTATAGAATAAAAAA
Source organism: Laupala kohalensis (assembly GCA_002313205.1). NCBI lineage: Eukaryota > Metazoa > Arthropoda > Insecta > Orthoptera > Trigonidiidae > Laupala > Laupala kohalensis. Next base: position 659,854 of record NNCF01127049.1, read on the forward strand.
AGTATAAGTTAAAGAACCGGAATATTAACAAGTCTCAATTGTGCACACTACTGAGCGAACCTCAGCTAACCAAGTGTGGACAGTCAATGCAAATATTAACCTCATTTCAGTCCTTTAATGTGTGACTAAAAGCTGATAAGAGAACAGATGTAGGTGTTTACGTTTGGGGCAAATATGACCCAAGTGCCACCATTAGAGAAGATAATGAACCTGTATTTTTAACATAAAAGCTGTAATTTTTTTTATTTCTTTTTTTCATGATGTGTGTTATTTGTGTATAGGAGCGAGTAGCTCACCCTTTTGCTGTAGCAGTGTTCAAAGACCTCATGTACTGGGACGACTGGCGACAGAGTGCAGTGTTCCAGGCCGACAAGGACCATGGCTTTGGCATTGTCTCTCTCCAAGACAGACTAGCAGGCGTCATGGATATAAAGGTACATCAACATGAAAGTTTATGATTACATTGGAGTCACTTCATGAACATAAGTAAATTGCATTGACATACTTTTATCAAGGTTATGCACAGATAAATTACATGTATTTTGTGATTTAAGGACATTCAACTTAAAATAGTTATTAATTATATAACTGAGACAACATTAACAACTTACATCTAATTTCTTTTCATGTGATGGGTTTTGGCATAAATTTTGAGACACAGAAGATATTTTACTCTTAGCAATGTCAGCTTCTCTGATAATAATCTGAATCTCTTTTTTGCCTAAATAATAATTTGAACCTCTTTTCTGTGTGCCAATAACTTTTCATTATGTAATAGCAGGTACCTAGTAAATTTTCATCCACGTCAGCCAAAATAAGATATCATTGGCTCATCAATGCTCAGATATTTTTGAACTGGAGCATGTATCTTAAACAACTCATTCCATTTGTTGAAAAATTTTCAAATTTTGGCCGTTTTTACAATTTTCTTGGTATTTGCTTAATGTTAACAATGAAAAATTTCTTCAAGTTTTTTCCATCACATAAAGTGTAAAAAAATTGTGAATGTTTGTAAATGTTTATTAATATCCAGCCTTTTCTTTTCTTGAATTATTTCTAAAATGTTTCTTAAAAGTCAGTGAAAATAAACAATTATAATTGTCTTAATGTTTTCATGTACACAATCCTGGTAACATTCCATTCCATTACCCAAATTTGTTAAATGATTGACTTAGCCAGGTGTAATTCGATATCACATAAGCCCAGTTGTTTACGACCCATTCGAAAAAGTGCTAAAAAATAAAAATAATGAAAATGAAGTATACAGTGTTTCTAGTCGACCCAAGAATGTATTGCAAACATTTCAGAGATCCAACAAAGAAATGTTGTGGACATATATGGGTTAAACATTATTACATAAAGAGATTTCCCAACTTTTTTGTCTTGATAACCTGTTCTTTTCTACTAGCACATGTTCAGTTTCTTTCTTGGACTAATGTGATATTAAAAAATTCAGTTGCAAGCTCTTTTTTTATTTGTAAATCATTTTGTTTGATATATGGAGTATTGAAAACAAAACTGTTAATATTTCAAACTTCAGTATTAACGATGTTTAACTGCTGACTTTACTGGTCTCTTGTGTGTTACATTCATTTAACAAAATCCTTGTCAAGTATAAGAAAGCTTTGCAACGAAGCTTGCTTAAAAGCTTAAATTGGTTCTAGGTATTCGCTCATGGTATTCAGGAAGGAAATAATACTTGTGCAAACAAAACCAAGACTGGCTGCAAGTATTTGTGTATGGGTCTCCCAAACAAAGGCTACAAGTGCTTGTGTCCAGATGAAATGAAAGAAGATAAAGGAGAGTGTGTTTGTCCAGACGGATCCAAGCCGAATGATAATGGAACGTGTCTTGCATCCGGTAAGAAGTGTTGCACATTTTGAGTTACAAAACTATTTTTAATCAATCTTTAATTTTTATGCATTTGCACCTTCTGCTATTGTAACATCATGACGTTGCATTTGGTGTTACATTGAAATGTGTTAAACAATTTTATCTGCTAAATTTATTAATGAAATTCGTACATCCTTCTTACTTATTCCTTTTCCAAAATACTAGAGTAAACATTTTAAATCCTCTGTGTGAAATCAAGAGAACCAGTTCAATTTCACTCATTCTGCTATTTTATGATATTACTATGTTAGGGATATTTTAAAATGTTCCAGCTGTGACCAAAGGATGTTCCCCAGAGCAGTTCCAGTGCGCAAATGTCATGTGCATTGCGAAACTATGGAAGTGTGACGGTGATGACGACTGTGGCGACAATTCTGACGAAGCTAACTGCACCACGTGCGCCCCTTACCAATTCCAGTGCCATTCAGACGGCAAATGCATTCCTCCATACTGGAGATGCGACTTTGATTCCGACTGTTTTGACTCTTCAGATGAACAGAACTGTAGTAAGTGGAAATGGCTCATTGATCGAAGGCTGCAGTGTAGTGATAATTTTGCTCTCTTGGTGCAATTTGCCTAGCTTGGACAAATGAAATTAGGTTTCCTAGGATTTTCCTTCACTCCAAACAAATGTCAGTTCAGTACCTTCAGAAGCCCTATCAATCGCACATTTGTTCTTCCTGTGACATTAGTGAAATATGGTTTTAAAAAATTTGTATGTTTTATCAGACACGCTCTAAACTTCCTGTATTTCGCTGGGCCAAGTTTTAGCAGTCCTAATTGCAACTGTTGTTAAAGTGACTTCTTCAAATATGAGCAAACTATGTAAAAATTCAGAGTAAAAGTAATTGTGGGTTATTTAAATCTAATATTTACAAAGAAATTTTATCAATTTAGCTAATAAAATTATGATACATCCTCAAGTGCTCAAACTGGTAGCAGGATAAGATCCAAATTGTTTGATTATATGTAAACATCTTACTAAAAATAGAAATATGTTAGCAATATATACAAATAATGAATTATTTCCAGACATTTCTTTCTGGATTATTTTGCTTGTACTGAACTCTAGAGTGAATCACTTAAAGAGTGAGGAAATTTACCTCTGTTTACATATTTCTTTAAAGTGTATTTTGGTAAATTGTAATTAGTAGTTAACATTTTACTTTAAAAATTAATTTGATGGAATTTTTTTCTTATGTTGTTTTTGTTGTTATTATTATTATCATTATTATTATCATTATTATTATCATTATTATTATCATTATTATTATCATTATTATTATCATTATTATTATCATTATTATTATTATTATTATTATTATTATTATTATTATTTTGCACATGTTATTGCAGAAAAACACTATCATAGTGAGGGGAATAAAAAGTAATGCGAATAACTGTTTCTTTTGTTTTCAGAATATCAAGAATGCAAGCCTGGTCAGTTCCGTTGCCACAATGGACGCTGTATTTCGCAGAGATGGCTGTGTGACTTGGAAGATGACTGCAAGGATGGCTCAGATGAAGCCAACTGTACCTCTACCAGCTCACCTGCGACGACGTGCAGACGTGAGTTTCCATAATTTTTACCTTTCTTTCGTCTCCTCCTTCTTTGTTTGACTCTTTGTCTCGAAGATCCTCACACCAATCACTTTTTTGGGTTTTTTATATTCCTCCCCCTTAGTCTCAACATTTAAGTGCCCTCCCAATTATTTAAACTATTGCCAAGTTTTCTACATCTCTTGGTAAGTTTGTAATTTTTGTACATAAAATTTTGGGGAAAATGCTTTGAATCAAAATTGAATTTTTGGTGGTTTATGGAAAAATACTCGCCCTTGTATAATGGGTCCTTGTATTTTGGGTCCATTTAAAATTAAAAAATTTCTGATTGTTTAACTCTTAGTAAATGAGCTGTAGTTGCATAATGCAGAGCTTGGTGCAGGAGTGGAGATGCACGAGCTAGGTTTATAAACCCCGTTTTATATTTTTATTCCATAGAAAGAACGTAACTATTGCACATCAAATTTCGGTATTATTACCCTTGATAGTTGAAAGTACTTCAGTGCAAATTATATCAAATATGAATGAAGAGAATAGCTAAAACAATTAAAATTATTATCAAATGTTCTAAAAAACTCTTATCAAACAAAAGAGAGAAAATTAAACAGTATTTATATGTGGTTACAGCGGGAGAAGTCCAATGCAAGAACAGTTCCCAGTGTATTCCAAGTACTTGGAAGTGTGATCGTGAACAAGATTGTTTGGATGGATCCGACGAGAAGGATTGCCAGTCTAAGGCATGTGAACCGTGGCAATTCAAGGTAAGTCATTGTTTGTTGTTGTATCCATCTGCAGTAGTCTTGAGGAAAATTAAGAAAAACATTACTTCTTTTCTATAGCGACTTCGGGAATAAGATTTTGTTCATCTTATAATTAGGAGAAATCTGTCACAGTATTTCAGTTCTTAATGTTTTTCATCCTCATTTCTTCTACCGTCATACAGGTTTTACAAAATGGGTGGAAGGTCTTTTCTTTCTGCCATTTTGTTCTCTCAGGTTGCAATTGATTCTGACATATATTGTGTTCTTTGCCAAGACAGTATCTGGAAACTATCTTAAAACAAAATGACAGTAATCCTTGTAGGTTAAATGAGGCATTGGAAAACTGATCTGATTAAGACCATCTGGATAAAATTTTGCGATATAAACAATCGAAGTAATTCTATACAATTGTGACTTTTTTTATGTGTAGGATTGTAGGGCTCGTCAACAGCAAGGTCATTAGAACCCTTTGTGACAAAATAGTCACATGTCAGAGAAAGCAGTGTGTGCTACTAGTAAGTGGTTGAACTGCATACTTATTAACACATCACATATTAATGAAGGCAGAACCAATGTTTTCCCTCTAAAGAGGAATATTTAATCCTTGTAGTGTGACTTGGGTTGCGTTTCTACTCTATTTTCTTTTTCTCTTATTTTGATAGTATTCTGATATGTACTGTATTGTATTATTGGGAGTCCATGTACTTTTATTGCTGTGTGTTGTAGTGCGCCAACGACAGATGTATTTTCGCTTCCTGGCGCTGCGATGGGGATGACGATTGCAGAGATGACCAACATTCTGATGAAGCCAACTGCACATCTATCAATCGGACTGATCCTCCTCTCATCCCTCCCACTTTACCAATGGTATGCTCCCTTTGTATTATGTAGCTACTTACTGAGGCAATTCCTCTCTGCTTGAGTGACATGTTGTATGTTATGTGTTTGTTCATTGTTTCTGATATTATTTCCAACAAATCTAATGTACAGATAGTTATATACTCTTCATTTTGCCGTGGGCTTCAGCTGAGGATAAATGTTATTGCGTGAGGAAAGCAAATTTGGTATCTGGGCCGAGTTTAAACACAGCCTCTGCTTGTTTTGAAAATTACTTTGAATTCTTGAGCATGAGACTTGACTGTTCGCCTTCCGCTACTGTACACCATTTCCAACCGGGTATAACCCCGGAAGACCTGAAACACATCCCCATACAGGAGATAAGTGAACCAGGCGGCACACAATGTCGTGGACACTTAAGTACCGGTTTCTCATGTACGTACGTGTTAAGGTTCGTTATGCATATATTTCTGACTATATGAGTGCAAATGTAGGTGGTAGGTGAATGGGCGGTGTAGTGGTTAACATCCCTGCAATCAATGTAGGCACCTCAGGTTCGATTCCTGACTAGTCACCGTTTTCACTTGACAGAAAGTTATCATATATCTCCACGTGTAGCGTACACGGAGGAAATATATGCAAGTGGAAAATAGATTGGTAAGGCCACAGTCTAGTGTATACTATCATGACATTCCATATTATTTTGTGTCAGCCACCTTGTAGCTGTACATGCAGTGTGAAATAAAATTAACTTAAGACTGCATTTTGGTGTACATAGATGAATGAGAACATTATTGAGGATTTAATCAATCTTGATAGACTATAAGCTAAAATTAAATTGAAAACTGAATATTGAGTTGTAGAAAAAATTTTCATATGAAGTGTATGTAAATCAATGAAAATCACACAACCTGGGATGAAACATTGAAAATCTTATGATGTGCATGAAATATTTATTGAATTTTTCTGTGGAGGTGTTTTAAGAAAATGTTGACTACAGTGTATATGTACACCCAAGTTTTGGACTTCTAAATCCTGTGTGTTCTATTGACTTTGAACCATTCAAGCCCTATTACTGAATTAGAAAAACAATATTTCTAGATTCCCTGCTTGAATCTTCTTGCTGTTAATGTCACCACTGTGTTCTTCTTCATGTATTCTCATTTTCATATAGTTTTGTTTGAAGTATTTGAATAATTTTGCCTAAATATAAAATTTAGCACAAAGATTGTCACTAAGTGATAACAAAAACAATGTACTACTTGCTGTTGTGCAATTTTATGCATGAGCCACTTGAGGTGACACCAGTACACTAGCTGCAAATTATTGAAGGAGTGTCTGTTCAAACAGAACTATTTCCGGAATAAGCAATTTTTCATAAAACAGAATAGGTGTGTATTTGAATAATTTATTTTGAAAACTAATCATTAGTCAAGGAAAATATTTTTGTTCCCAACTTAACGAGGGAAAACTAAAATTAAAGAAATGTAATGCTCAGAATTCACCTTTCTTTTATCAGCATTGCAATGTATTTTATTTATTTATTTATGGCAATCGGCTTTGTACAACTAATATTACATTTTAATTTCTGATTTTGACATTCACGTATAAATTACACTTTGAACAAAATACACTGTATTATTAAGTTATATGAAAGTAGTACAATATATTATTGAAGAAATACAATATCCTTTAACAAAAAAAAAAGAAATACAATATATCATTATCGAAGTAATACAATATTCTTTATCTTTGTCAAAAATGTTGACCTAGAGCCAAAAGGTTTACTATTCTGTTCTTTGGTCATTTAAAAGGTTTACTATTCTGTTCTTTGGTCCATAGCACACAGTTTTTTTTATGACTTCACTGAGTTCTGCAATCTGAAGGATCTCAATCCTGGTCTTGAGCAAATTAACTCAATTTGGTCCAGCATCTCTGGGCAATCAATATGTCCATTGATGGTCTTATAAAAAAATACAAGATCTGTAACTTGTCTACTGCTTGAAAGACTATCAATTTTGAATTGTTCGTAGACGTCCTCTGAAGCTCATGTAATACATGACGTACCTGCAGAAGGTAATTCAACAAGAAAATAAGTAATGTGTCACAGGATTTAAAGTAATTTTTTCTATTATTTAAGTTCTGCAATTAAATGAGGGGGAAAAGTACATTTTAACCCATTCTTTACGGCAGGCACTATCCGACTACCAGTGTTTTTGTTTTTGCTTTTTAAACTTAGATTACATCAACAATGACAGGGAAAGTACTGAAAAAGTGATTCATGTTAATTTGTCATAGTTTGTCATTTTATTATAAAATAATTAACAATCTTTCCAAAAATAAATATGACAATATAAATTCAAGCGAATATGTGGCATAAATATAACTATATAAATGAACATACTTTTTATTTGAATCATCATCCACCATGAGCTTTTAGCATATTTATATTCAAAATCACAACTATACCGTAATAAAATTTATAATATTAAAATACAATACAATGTACATAATATCAGTATATTTTATGAAGTGTGAGAAAAAAGATAGGAATACCCTACATTTAAATGAGTGTAATATGCGAACAAAAATACTGAAATATAAACAGTAAAATGCATTGTTAACACTACAAATTCTACAATCACTATAAGCGACTGAGGAATACACCCGAAAATCTGCTGAAAATCATTCCAAAAATAACCCTTCACAGGTGCTATTGTAGCAGTCACCAGTGCGAGCAGAGGAACTGCCATTGTGGGATTTCTTGTCACCAGTCTGTAGATGTGGGAGAGCCACAATATGATATCCCGTCATCTGTAATGAATGGGTTAAAAAGTAGAATTTGAAACAACACTCCTCATTCACAACACATGTCGCTAGTGTTTATTAGCCCGAGGTAGGGCTCAGAGGTGAGGGCCACTGCTGTTGTGTGCCCTCAGAACAACTGCAGCTCATGGTTTCTGTGCTCCCAGAACAACTGCAGTGACTGGATGTTCTTGTGCACCAACAAGCGATGTATCCCCTATTGGTGGAAGTGTGACGGTGTGGACGATTGCGGTGACCGCACGGACGAAATGGGCTGCGGTGAACCCACTACCACCCCTACTCCGGTTCACTTCAGTACTGAACCGTCGCGGCAAGGTGGATGCTCCCAGAACCAATACCAGTGTAATTCAGGTTAGTTATCTTTGTGAGTCATCAACAATATCTCACTTTTAAGTTCCCGGAATTTACTGCTTTTAATTGTTTCTCCGTCAGTGTTGTTATTACCAGAGATGGTAGAGAATTGTTTATTAACAACATAGAGTATCAACACGAGTTTTTTTTTACAGAAGTAAATAAAATAAAATGGCTCAACGTTTCATCTCTATTGTAGAACATTGTCAGACGAGCTAGTTCATTGCTATACTCAAAGCCGTGTAACTTTACTCAGCGAAAATTTAATCTAAGAAAAAGAAATGTAAATGGGAACACATTGTGTTTATTGTGAAGTAGTAGCAGTAAATTAATTTATCGCCCTCAACGTGGCCATGGGCAGTAACTGCTCTTGACAAAAAATTATTAATAAATTTATGTATTATTGCCTGTTTAACTTGCTTGAAATTGGTACAGGGCTTGGACGCAGTGTAACCAATGCTTTTACTCGTTCATTGTCTATAATGATAATGAGAAGTGTTCCTCATGTTATGTTGGCAGTACATTTTCCTTTCTTTCAAGTTAAATCTAGCACCAACATCGGCCATCAATTCAATTCATTTGCTCTTATGACTCTATTCTGTTCTTTCAGCTTCGAGCTTGAGGAATGAATATAACCTTGTGTCTTAGTTTGTGGTGTTACGAACTTGTATTTCTTTTTACAGGAAGTAATCGCTTTGGTGACTAATATTAATATTTATTCCTACAGTACTTTAATTTATGGAAGTGGGCAATTTGTGTTAAGCTACCATACAGCATTTTTTTTTTTTTTGGTAAAGTTACATGACTCTGAGTATAGGGAGTGACTAATTCAAATTAGTTGTGAGGGACTTTACAGTAATCTAACTATCTTTATGATTGTTATTGAGTGTTACTCACTCTCACTTGCTAAACATTGAATACCATTTGTATCATATAATTTAATATAACATTTAATTGACTAATGTGTAGGTGAATGTATCCAAAATGCGTGGGTCTGTGATCGAATGAGTGACTGTCCTGGTGGAGAAGATGAGAGCAACTGCCAGGGTGCTATCAACTGTACTGAGGAGGAATTCACTTGCCTTCCTGAACGAGTTTGCATCTCTAGTAAGAAAGTGTGCAATGGAATATCAGACTGTCCCAATGGTTTCGATGAGAAGCACTGCATAGATACTTCTGAACTGCCCAGTAAGTGTCATTTGTGAATTATCAGAGCTATGTAGATAAAAGTGCGTTATGTATTGTTTGTTAAGGAGTGAGTATTACAATTTCTTTACATAATAGGAGGAAACTTGTTACCATTTGTCATAGACATTGATGAGCTGTAAGGAATGTCAAAAATTGTTCTCTGTTGTTGCTTTTTGTCTTCTTTTTCATCCTTTCTCCTTTCCCCATTGCCTATTTTCATGTCCTCTTTCTCCTCCCTCATTAACTTTTCTTCAATTCCTGTTTTTCTCCTCTTTCCATCTTACTATTATTCTTTTCTCCTCTTATTAATTCACCTTTTTTATCGTTTGGTTGCCTTGGTATTATTCTTTATAATGTACCACATTTCAATGCTATGCCTTCTTTTGAGAATAATTATGAATGATGTATTTAAAAAAATATTTAAATGCTCTCTGATTGTCTATTTAATTTATTAATATTCCATTTGATGTGCAATTATATTAAAGACAATCATTATAAGGTACAAAACTGATTTATTTCATAATCACTTGATGATTAAAATCACACATTTACTATGGTTGTGGGCAAAAACCTAGAGTTTGATAGTTTACACTCTAACACCAGAATGATAAGATGTACAACATGATATTTACATATATGGCAGATTTTAGAATTTTACTAAAACCTACCCAAGTATTAATGTTTTAAAATTTGACATGTGAAATTCACAATATTTTATTTCTGGTATATCAACATTTGATATATGTTGTTGTGAACCTAAAGGAATGTAAAGAACTTGAAGAGGAGGCTATAGTCTTGGCCTCGAAACGTTGTCGCCCACAACCATAGTGAATATGTGATTTTAATCATCAAGTCCTTATGACATAAATGAGTTTTGTACCTTATACTGATTGTCTTTAATATATTTGCATATCGAATGGAATAAAAAAAAATATTTATAGTCATTATTATGTTAGCTAATGTTAAAAGTTTGAATAATATTTTATTTTAGTGACAAGACACTCAATATAGATGACAAGGGCATTCTTGGGATTTGAATTTATGTTCTTTCATGTTCTTATTGCAGATGGTGTAACTGCCATGTATTCATAAAATTTAGAATTTTATTTGCTACAATTAAATGATTTTTTCCCCTCTTTTTAAAAAATATACATTGACTATGCATGCACCTAATCTATTACCTCTGATATTCAGAGCAGTTCCTTTACCACTTATATTATCGGATTCTATGGCTTGCACATTCTGTAATCTTGTATTCTTTTGTTGTTGTGTTTTGTGTAGTTCCTGCCAATCCGTCTTGTGAGCCTGGAGCTATTAGCTGTGACTTTGCTCGTTGTGTGCCTGCATCCAAGATTTGTGATGGAATACAGGACTGCTTTGATGGAACAGATGAGGAACGGAATTGTGATTCTAAACACGAACCTGTAAGTACTTTTTTTTTGTACTGAATGTATTAGTAAGTTATATGTCTTCCTCAAAGAGTTCAATATAACTAATTCTGTATTCAAATGTGCAGTTCCTTGTCCTATCTTTAATGGAATAAGATTTTTTTTGATGTGTAAGTGAATTACAGAGAGTAATTTAACAATAATATCACAGCATAATATTATAATTATATTGCCTTAAAAAATGATGATAATGTATTTTTATTCTTGTATAAGAAAGTATCTCATTTAGAAAAATGGATGATGGAGTTGGAGAAAATGTTCTTACTGATTGAAATATATATTGAGTGATATCGACCACTCTCTCCTCTTACAATATTCTCCAAACTAGTTTGGGAAAATCCTCAGCTTCTGCTGATATGATTTTGTGCTGTAGTGGTCAGCAGCTTTATCAATTTTGGAATTAAACTGTGGGATTGAAATAATGAGAATGTGAACCCAGTTAATTTTGGCTTGTTTGTAAGGGACCATCAATGAATTTCCCACAAAATATTTCAGTTATTGTATATTATTGTGTATGCCAATAAGCGGTCGTAACAGGATGTTTGTGCAATAATGTCTGTAAGATGAAACATCACAGAAATTTCCTTGCTTGTCTCTTACAAATCGGATGGAATTGATTATGGGAAAATATTTTTTCTATTATAAGCAGAAATCTCTTACAAGTGGGTCTCTTATATGTGGGAAATCAAAGCATTGTTTCTATACGTTCATCCTTAGCATCTCAGAAATTGTCAACTATGAGTGGACACTTACTTTATAAGTGGGCCTCTTGTTACCAGGTTGCTCTGAAATTGTTTTCTTAATGCATATTTCCGTTCATCTCTGCTCACAGCAGATTGAAGTCCTTTGGGAACAAAACAAGAAGGATGTAAAAAGGAGCAATATATATTTTCTTAATATTGTGTAATGTGTTTAACAAGTCTATTTAACAAATATTTATTGCAGCTCTGTTTGACAATACAGTATTGTGCTATAACTCTGAAAAGTGATGTCACTCAATAAGGCTAAAACTAGAACTCCTTTATGAAAAGCTGCCTGCCTGAACAAGCAAATTCTCTGTCAGTTCAATTGATAGTGATGTGCGCTCTGCTCCACCAGTTTCTCTTGTGTCCAGGTCCTAGTGAGAGTTCTGCAAATTCTTTTCCTCCCTGAGCAATCCAACGACACAAGCATAACGATTAAATGGTGGGCTGCCATTCCTGCAAACAAAACCGCGGAGTACTTGCCATCCATCTCGCGTGTTGGGAGGCCACCAGTCCAGTGGCACAATGCAACTTGGCAGAAAGCTCCTATGTATATGTTCACTCAGCTGACACCGTACACTGTCTACAACATGACTGTGTACTCTCGTGTCCAAGACATGGAAGCTTCACGGCCTTTGGTGTACCTTGTGAATCAGACTGCAGAAGGAGGTATTTGTTTATTTCTTTATTTTAGAATAAAAAGGCAAAGCAATAGAGGTTGGGTACAGTCTATTGAGTACATTATGTAGAAATGAATACAAAAATTTAACTAAGCAACAATCAGTTAATTTTTCTAGTGTAAGTATATAAGTCATCTTCTAATCTTGTCCCCTGTGGAAGTCTATTCCAGTTTCCATAAAGTCTTGTATAGGTTGAATAATAATATGAGTTTGAAACTAAAGAATTACAATGGTAACTCTTGTAGTAATTTATTATGGTGTAAATTATACACAGTATCTTTTTATGAAAACATACTAGAAATGATTCAACAATATCTTTTACCATATAATATATTTCTTAATAAGGTTATATCATTAACATTGTGAATAAAATGAACTGATATTAAACTTGGTTGAGATGGATGAAATGGAATAATCTAATTGTATGTTCTGATTTTTGAATGGAAAACATTAATTGATGAAATGTCATAAAGACACTACTTGAATTTAATTTACTCCAATTTTTTCTTTTGAGATATATTATCACGTTCCTTTCTTTTTTTCTCTTTTTCTTTCTTTCTTGTATTAAAATTTATTATTGAATACTGTTACAAAGAGATCAGGTGTAAATAGTAGTGCCAGTTATCTGTAAATAGTAATTTCCATTTGGATGATGAAATATGAAATTGTTTTTAAGCTACTAACAGTAAGTTACCTTAAACCTTCACTTGTTTAACACTTGTATGCATTTATTGTCAAATGTGGAAAACAGATTCTGATGCATCTTTTTGGTAATAAACTTAATTTTATTACCGCATTTACCCGAATATATTCTCCCCCTTTTTTTCCCAAGGAAATCACCCAAAAATTCATGGAGGAGTTAAGGTTGGGAGAACTGCTCATTCAAAGTTTTGTAAGCAAAATCGAGTGAAGTGAACGCAAGTCATATATGTAACGTAACGTGACAAAGAGCATAGATCAACAATCAATGATGGCGGGATTTACATTCATTCAAAGTGGAAACTGAACTGGTCCATGTCATTTAGAATGACCAGTTGCTGTGCCGACGGTGAGACACGATTCTGTCGAGAGACAGGGGTACATCATAAATTTATCAACCAACAAAATTTGGGCGATCAAAGATGCTTCAATGCTAAATTCAAACTGCAATTTCTAAATTATGTTCAGACTAAATAAAGCAGTGTCACGAGAATTCGAAGTAGAACCAAAGTCGGTGTGGATCTAGCGATGTCAACAGGAGAAGTTGAACTGCACCAGTTTGCTTTCTATATTAGTCCTTTATTTTTCTATTTACCAGCGCCAACCATTTCACATGGTATTTTGAATTAACATTTCCCTTCAGAAAGTTTTGCCTCTTAAAGATAGAGGGAGGACTATATATGGGTAAATACAGTAGATGGTATTCTATTAAGTGAGCAATTTTTAATTTGATTAAAAAATCAATGATTTAAATTCACCTGTTGAGTGGGAAGTTAAGTGTTACAAGAAGAAGGTATTACATTATATGATATTGAAATTACTTTATTTCAAACAACTATTTTCTCTGATTGCTGAATTAAATTATTTGAAAATAATTTTATAATTATGGACTTTTTTCATGATAGAATGTAATACAATGGAACCCCTGAAATCTGAACTAATTGGGGCTGAAACCTTTTTTTGTTTGGAAAAGTTGTGATTTGTCAAATAATCAAAATTGTATTCAACCAGTGAGGTGAAAACACCACTCAAACATGAAACTAACAGCAACTTTTGAATTAACGGTCTTGCTCCAGGTGCCAAATTATGAAGCACTGGACTATAGAATTCCAGACTTTTTAATGTACTACTATTTGTTTTGGAATACGAGCTTTTCATGATGTTGCTGTTATTATTGAAAAGTGTTAAAGTTAACCTTTTTGGAGTAGATATATACCAAGATATTATAAACTATAAAGGAAAACAAATTAACTTTTATATAATAAAGTGAAAACATGTTCATTGATATAACAACTCAAAATAAAAGTAAATAACTGAGAAAGGAATTAGTTGAGAAGAAATCAAATTCAAATATATGTTTAACTCAACTCATTAATGTGCAAACATGTATCTGTGAATTACAAATAATTATCTTGTAGGAGAGAAATGTAAATAATAAGAAATATCAGCCAATGTTCTTCAACTCACTTTATAAAGTGTTACTATTTGAAACGGCTGCATGTGGCGAGGAAGTTTTGAGGCTGCTTGTCCGACTCCTGAATGCTCCCAATCAATAAGATCTGTCGTCAAGACTGCTGGACCAACTGGACAATTATCCTATCAGAGTTGGGGCCGGTCTAAGCCAGAGAAATGTTTTCTCAGAATGTTTTTTCAGAAATATTGCAAAGTTCAGATATTATGTTGGGACCACTCCTTCGATGTATGTAAAGACAACATTATTTGTTACTTTTGCTTCAGAACCCAGTCCACCGGTGAATGTTACTGTAAAACAAATCAGTGGCGTGTCTGTGAATGTGTCGTGGCAGAGACCCCTTCATCCCAACGGCCTGCTCAGGAACTACCGGGTGTTTCATACGCCACCGTTCCCACCTGTCAGCAAACTTACGCCAGCCACCTTGTTTCCCAGCGAGATTATCGGTGGAAATTTCGAGGGTGGTGTTAAATATAAGTTCTGGGTGAGGATATTATCTACTTCTTTCATAGTGCCGTAGCTACTTTTGGAATCTTGAGTCACTGAAGTAAAGTACATAATAATTGTACATGAGATATAATTAGCCTCACTGTAGCATATTACTGAGGGAAATAAATCTTTCAATATTGTGAACAGATTTGGAATTGAAAAGTTCATGTTCGTATCTTAACAATTTTCAGTGACTTAATTTTGTTCTATAGCTATTGAATATTAATTTTATAATTCCTAACTTCAGTTGAGGAAATAATTTCTTTCTTGACAAACTTCTGTAAACATTTTCCTCAGTTAATATTTGTCAAACATACAATTTTGTTTATTTTTACTGTTATTTGCTATTGATGCAGAAATTATATATGTCTAGGTTGTAGCAGAAAATGCTCTGGCATCAAGCAACAACTCTAATGTAACCACCCTTGAGTTTGATGAGTCTGCGAAAATTGATAGAGTCCAGAATTTGACAGCCACTGCTATTACAAACTCAAGCATTGTACTCTCATGGATGAAGTTGTCCAAGGTGGAAGGTTATTCGATCCACGCTCAATCTCAACCACCTTTCCCTAACCAGAAACCTATCAACACTACAAGCAACAACTTCACTGGTGAGTGTTGCTTGATTATTATTGATTTATAAAAACTTCTAGTCCTTAACATGCATATAGCTAATTTTAACTTATTGTTAATGTTTATTACATCTGTAAGGTCATTGATAGGAATAAATTTTTCTTTAATTTTCTGCAATGCATTTGAGACTAAAAAATATACAGATGACAAAGACATAAGAATGACAACCAAACAAAGTAGTAGTCGTACTTCTTCTTACTAATTCCTTCCCCAAACTATGGAAATTACTGATGGAGTTAATTTATGTAATAGGTATAGTAACATGATTATGAATCCTTGGGTTAGGAGCAATTCTAAATTTAAAGTGTGTCCTAAAACCTGAACATGATTAGCAACTAAGTTTTTTTTTTTCGTGTAATTTTTTACCTAAAATATATTATTTGTATAAAATAATGTTGAACCCCAATATTGTGTTCCTGCATTCGTAATTTTCAAAATTATAAACATCTCTAAATTTTTGAAAGGGAACCAGCAAAATTATGCTGACCTTTTACATGTACGTAGTTTTTGAACCAATCAGGAACATAGATAGAAATTGACAGTGCTAATTTTAGCTGTTTTAGAGAGTACCAGTATGGTCCATTTGTCTACTAATAGATTGTAGAAATCTCTTAGATTACGGTGAACCTCACCGCCAGGTAACAGATTAATCATGTTACGTCGAATGAAAATGGGAGACGGGACCGGGATTCGAACCCGGGACCTTGAGCTCTACGCGCTCATGCGCCTACCAACTGCGCCATCCCGTTCGCCTCTCGGGCCCGTCTACCATTCTCATTCAACTTGTGAAACCCAAAGACCTCTGAGGTGGTCTCGTAGAGACTAGATTCCTCATCTGAGGCGACTCCCTTAGGAAGTACTTGATTTGGGGTATTATTTTCCATTTCTGGTTCACAAACATAGAAATCTCTTAGATTACGGTGAACCTCACCGCCAGGTAACAGACGTAACATGATTAATCTGTTACCTGGCGTTCATTCGACGTAACATGATTAATCTGTTACCTGGCGTTCATTCGACGTAACATGATTAATCTGTTACCTGGCGGTGAGGTTCACCGTAATCTAAGAGATTTCTATGTTTGTGAACCAGAAATGGAAAATAATACCCAAATCAAGTACTTCCTAAGGGAGTCGCCTCAGATGAGGAATCTAGTCTCTACGAGACCACCTCAGAGGTCTTTGGGTTTCACAAGTTGAATGAGAATGGTAGACGGGCCCGAGAGGCGAACGGGATGGCGCAGTTGGTAGGCGCATGAGCGCGTAGAGCTCAAGGTCCCGGGTTCGAATCCCGGTCCCGTCTCCCATTTTCATTCGACGTAACATGATTAATAGATTGTGCTCAAGAAATGTGGAACTTTGATGGAATCATATCATTGTTCGCTTCTGGTCAGAGTAGATCTGAATGAAAGGAATGCCTTTAAAAGGGCTCTAATGACCTCATTGTTGGTTAGCCCTAAAGCCCTAAAAAAAGTGCATTTGAAGGATTCATTACTTACATTAGAGAATTTAGTTTAGTTTCATGACCTGGAAACTTTTATCATTCCTGACTTATTGTTGAGTTTGTTCATACTGCCTTGTGTCTTGGGTGGAAAATTATAGGACCACTACCAACCTATCAGTATATTTGCTGTTTTGGTTGACAATATGAAACTTTTGTGATAGGACCTTCTCCTAGTTTTTTAATCAAAACTTTGCGCAAAATGGTTGACTTCACATAGCATCTATATTGGTGTCCTTTATGTATTTTATTCATAGTTTATTGTTTTCTATAAAATATAAAACTGTGTTCTCCTTGGTAGTTTTATCATTTTCTTACACAGAGGGTTTGCTTTGTTAACCTACATTTACATTCCTTTGTGATTTTCAGTTTCAAATCTAGCACCAGGGACTACATATACTTTCCATGTGAAAGGATTCGCCAAATCATTTGAAGGATTGGCTTCTACAGTTAGGGCAACTACAAAAGGTACATGTCTCATTTATTTAGTAAATAGTATTAACTATTTATTGAACAGACAATATTGTATTAAATTATTAAACTGGTTGAACCATCAAGGAGCTGGTTAACTGTTGACTCAACTCGTGTACAAGTGACAAGCTATGTTGAGTAAACTAAATCATTTTCTTCTGGTTTCATTCAGTCTTTAATGTGAGCCTCACGAGTTTGTATAAAAAATCCATCTCTACCCGAAGAAAAACCCAGGCCAGGATGGAATTTTTAGGATGGAATTTACAATTTAAACTAAAACTGAAAATGATAATTGCAATATCTATTAGCTTTATACTTTTGATGAATGCTCAATTATCTGACCAAATAGAAGAATTTTTCTATTTTAATGACTGCCCTTGTTCTCTATGGCAGGAGCTCAGTTACCTGTTGTAAATAATTTGAGGGCTGAACGCTGCTCAAACTCTGGAGTGTGTGTCAATCTGTCGTGGAAAGCTCCTTCTGACAATAGGACTTCAAATTGGACTTATGGCATGTACTACAGCACCAAATTTAAAGACCTCTTTCAAGGTGAGTCCCACGTGTGCATCTTTGGATATCACTGGTTTCTTTGAGGTCTGTGCAGTGGCATAAATATTATCCTGTACACCCAGTTATTGCCCAGGGACTCCCTGTCTCGTGGGGCCCCCCATCTCTGGAAGAAATAGTGAGGCCTTCTTCATGGTTTTTAACCATTTGTGAAGAAAGAATTATTATTCAAACAAAATAATTTTGTTTATTAAAAAACATTATTTTACATAATTTGGTCATAATTAATCAATGAACTTTTTTGTAAGATCAATTTTTTGTAATTGATCATTTTATGCTACTGGCCAGTTGTCATGCTATTTTAACTTCACCAGTTACAGTTGCAACTGCAGAACAGACAATTTTGCAACTGAAGCTTGTCAAAAATTTCTTAAATTCCATGAATTAAAACATATTATGTGGTTTAAGTGTTTTATCCATTGAATATGAGGTTACAAATTTTTTAAGAAGCAGATTATATCGGTTAATTAAAACATTTGCTAAAACGTAAGTATTAATAGTTATATTAAATTACTAAACGATTACTAAGACACATTGTATTTTTTATGTTAAAAATTCATAAAACATGTTTCTAAATTTCACTATATTAAAATACTGAAACTACGTCCATTACGGGCCCCGAGCTACATTTTGCCTTTGGGTCTGAGACGACAGGTTGTGTGTTAACTATTGGAATTACTTTTCAACGTAGTAGTCTTAGAGCGAGGGAAGTATTTTTAATGAACAGTTTATGTAGTGCATTGAGGAGGACTTCCTCTAGGTTATTCATTAACTATTTATTATCCAAGTATGGTCAATCTGGCTGTACACGAGTGTGATCATAGATGTTGTGCCGACTTAAAAAATGAAGTTCTAGACATTTCCAAATCATACACCAATTTCTACATATTACCCAACATGTTACAAAATAAATATATCATTCTTTAAAGTGTGATTGAAATTAGGCCTGATAATAGTATCATATTTTTCATATATGATATTTTATCTTGTCATGTGTTGGGAGAATGTCAGTAAAGTTTGTACTTTATTTTATATTTACTGCGGAAACTATGAGAAAACTTTTGCAAAAATTTGAGCTTGCATTTTGGTGTTGTATAATCAAAATTAGTGACAAATATGTTTTTCTGGTATTAGGTGCTCACAACACAACTCAAGGCCTCAACTTCACCCTTACTCACCTTGCCTCATGTGAGAGCTACGTCATTGACGTGGGCCTTGTCGGCCCTCTCGGCGCTGGACCCCTCAATAACCAGCCTCAATCTTTCTTCACTGGTTTTGACCCAATCGCTGCTCCGCGGAACGTCAAGCTTTCTCAAGATCCAAAGAATTGTACCAAGATGATAGTGCGATGGGATTCCTCGTGTGCTCAGATGAACAAAGCAGTTGCATATGAGGTGAGTTCTTTAGATATGATAGATAATATCTGTCTTGAATTATTTTCTCTTCTGATATACATCAATAGAAAGTAATTACTCTTAAGTAATTACTAAGAGATCGTAATATTCTGTGAGATAAAATTTCTAGTCTGGTTTGTCTCACTATGGGACTTAATTTGTTTTTTCTTTGCATTATGGTCTCTGTTGTTGTTTGCTTTGTGTACTGTTCCAAACTAGTTGATAAGAACATAAATCAGTTATTATTATTCCTTACCATAAGATTTTTGGCAATTTCTTTGTACTATGGTGTAATATAAATTAGATATTGATCAACACATGAAGAACTTGAGGAGATACAGTTATTTATGAGTGTATTAGTTGTTTGGGAGTTTGAATTACTCTTTTTCAGGTGTTTCTCACATTTTCACAAAGTTTGATAATTAGAACATTAATAGATAAAATGTACTGTAATTATCTTTGTGTATCTCCAAGAAACATCTCTCTTACCTGCCACTCTGTCTATATTCAATGAACTACTATTACTCACATAGTGCTTTCAAAGGGAGACTTTCACAAAATTGAGTGAAAATGAGCTTGTAAGTGACAGTTGGATATAATTTGTCTCTCTCGCAAATTACTTTACAAGAATAAGTAGACATACTTCATGATATTTGAAAAGTCTATGATCATTATCAGGACAGCGTGTAAGCTGTAAAGAGAAATCCAGAACACCATAACATTCAGATCAATTGAGAGAACTTGCTTGTGAGAAAGCAATATTTCAAATGAAGTGCGAAGTCAAGCTTAATAATTAGACTTTGAAATAAAGCTACTCAAATAAATCAAAAAAGATAATTATAAGTGATTGTCTCAATAATTAGAGCATCTTAGTATTGTTTTAAGTGTGTGTTTTAACAGTTGCTTCACACATTAATGATAATTTATTTTCTTCAATGTTTGCAAATTTAAAATATACGAATTTTTTGCCTGATTAACTTGCGTAAATAAATTAATAAACTTGTTATTTTACACTTTTTGTGTTATTTTTGTTGCAATATTGAAAATCGTTACAAATAGTTAATAATTTTCAAAGTATATTAAATAGTTAATAACTTTTGTCAATGTACAGTATAAAAAATCTAATAAAAACAGAGGAAGGCTATTGGATAGAGGAGGATGCCAAAAAATCTGAAGCATTTACCTCTTACTACAGTAGCAGAGCGGGAAACGCGGTTGGCTGGCCTTTGACATTAACAGTAAAAGAGATGGAGCTGTCTACCAGGTTTGAACTCCTATACCTTGCCGAGGATAATGGAAATGTCCCCTTTACGATGATTGAACTGAAAGAGGGAATTAAAAAACTTAAAAGAACTGCCCCAGGACAGGATAATATTCACAATGACATGCTAAAGCATTGTTCGCCTCATCTTCTCACCGAAATACTAAAACTCTATAATTTAGTTTGGGAGACTGGAAACATCCCGCAATCATGGAAAACATCTCTGATTATACCTCTACCAAAACCAGGGAAGGATCCCAGTTTAATTACTTCATACAGGCCAATAGCGCTTACTTCATGCCTTGGCAAATTGATGGAAAGAATGGTCAACAACCGGCTAACTTGGAGGCTGGAAAAATATAACCTTCTAAACAGCAAACAATTTGGCTTCAGAAAACAACATAGCACAAGTGACGCTTTGCTCTATCTTACCAACAAAATATAAGAGGGATACAAGGCAAGTAAATTGACAGTTGCAGTATTGCTGGACTTCGAAGCTGCATTCAATAAAACACCACATAAAACTATACTACTGTAGTGCATGAAACTCGGAATTCGGGGCAAACTCCTTAAATACCTAGCAAACTTTATTAGCAAAAGACTTATACAAACAGAAGTAAATGGAGCATTATCAGAACTGGCAAAATTGGAAAACGGTGTAGTACAAGGATCCATAATCAGTCCAACACTCTTCAATATAGCCCTGCACAACTTATGTGACACTCTTACAAGAGGAGTCGACTATATGATATTCGCTGAAGATATTACTCTATTCGCTATTGATAAATCACCAGACAGGGCATGTGAACAACTGCAAGAGGCATTACAAGCGGTAACTAAATGGAGTCAGATGTGGTCCCTTAAAATTTCGTCAACAAAAACAGAATGTGCATTTTTCACAAGACAAAACACTCAAGAATTATGAGCCAAAATTACAAATTGAAAACCGGGAATTAAAATTCAATGAATGTCCTAAACTATTAGGACTTTTTTTAGATCAGAAACTACGATGGAAAAAGCACATAGAAGAAACTAAAAATCTATGCAGCAAAAGACTAAGCACCATCAAAGCAGTTGCTAGCAGAAACTGGGGAGCTGACACATCAACACTTAAAATGTTTTACACCTCATTTGTACGTTCTAAAATAATGTACTGTAGTGAAGTTTGGGGATCAGCGTCAGCAATGCACATAAAAAAACTACAACAGATACAATCAGCAGCGCTTAGAATTATACTTGGATGCCCGAGCACCACGCCGATTGCAGCGATGGAAATAGAAGCATGTCTGAAACCAGTGGATCTGCTCATAAAGAAATAAATCATGACCAAATGGACTAAAATCAAGACTCTCCCATCCAAGCATCAATTAACTACTCTGACATATAAAACTGGGATTAGACAGTCTTTCACATACATAACGGAGACTCTTTCAGACCTCTTGGAGTCGATAACACCAGAACCCATCCCTGCAATTGCAGCTATACCACCTTGGGAGGAAAAAGCTATTGCAGCGATGGATGAGCTGCCATCCGGCCACACCAAAAGCAACACGGACAATCTCGATACACTAAGAATTGAAGTACTCGAGGTTATCCACGAGCATTACAGTGATTTTGTTAAAATATACACAGATGGCTCCGTGGACCTTGACCGGGGCAACTCCGGTGCAGGCTATTATAATGAATCGAGCGGAGAATGCTACTACATTCCAGCTAACTGTGCCTCCAGCATGGATGCAGAAATCCTAGCCATCAATGCAGCCTTAGTGAGTTGTGTAAATTCACCAGACAAAAATATATGCATTCTTACAGATTCAAAATCAGCCATTCAAGAACTTCAGGATTACGAGCCCCGTGATTATTATTTTCGAACAGAAGAAACTAAATACCTACTACAAGAACTTAACAAAAACGGAAAGAACATCACCTTTCAATGGACACCATCCCACTGCGGATGAACAGGCGGATAGGATAGCGAAGGCAGCAGCCACAATGGGGCCTGTTCTGCCAACTCAATACTCCCTAAAGAGATGCAAAAGGACGATCGAGATACTCATAAACGATGAATGGGTCTACAGGTGGAGTGCTGAAACCACAGGATGGGCCCTGTTTGATATCCAAAAAGAACCAGCCCCACCAAATTGGTACCGAGGAGTCAGCAGACATGTGGTGACCTTTATTGCTAGGGCTAGAATAGGCCATATTGTGACAAATAGTTACCTATTAAGGTTCCATCTCACGGAATCGGAGACATGCAACAAATGCGGATTAGAAAAAGAAACATTGGAACACATATTGTTGAAGTGCAAACCAGAGAGTTCGGCTGGAGCTGCCCTTAAAGCGCCTCTTAAAAACAACACTGACCCAATGACAGATATCCTGAGAAAGAAAGAACACTGGGCACTGGCAGCGGCGGTATACCACGGTCATCAAGCCATCGGAGTCACCTGACACTGGATGCTCGAAGAGGAAGAAGGAAGAAGGAATGTACAGTATAATTTGTTCCACAAGTTATCTTGAAAACTAATTTGCAAAAATGTCGGAGAAAAATTAAAAATTATCTCTGGAAAACCTGGAAAAGTCAGGGAAATTTCTTGTAGAAAAATACTGGCCATCCTGTTTAACACAGCTCACCTAGTTTGATAAATTTCCAATGAATGGTATAGGTTTGTTATGGATAAACACTCTTAACATCCAAACATTCATCTTCACACTAGTAATTCTGAAAGAATGAACCAATTTCCAAGCCTTATTTCTCAGTCCAGCAATAAACTCTGTGAAAAGTGATATGCTGCATCACATTAAGAAGGAATTCACTTGATATGACCCATGCTGCACACATTGAAGACGTGTTGGATAGAATGAAAGCTTTTACTAGGAAGAATTACTAGGATATGTTTATCTTATTTAGAATTTTGTCCAATTTTTTGTTAATGGAATATGAGAGTGCACCTATTTTTGAATGAAAATATTGGTCTTGAAACGGGTGAGTAAATGATGAGAAAAAAAAAAAAGAAATACTGTGTATATAAAAATAAAAAATCATGACATGATGTACTTGCGCCATCGGACGTTCTGTTGCCGTCCGGGCTAGCCTGTCCTGTTCCATGAATTGTCAGTAAAAGTTCAGACATCAAAGCCTCTTGGATCACAAGAGTGTGCTGCCTGTGACCGTGTATCGTACTTTGCAACATCTGAATGGCCACTGTGGTACAGTTCCTGACACTAGAGCAGTCCACTGGCCATGACGTGCAACATGCTGTCAAAAAACAGCAAAATACCAGACTTCACAGCAGACTTTTGTAGTGAAAATTAAGAATTAGCCTATGAAAATTGAGGGAAATTTTACAAATTCCAGAAAATTGTCTTAAAAATTGAGATGTGTAAATTCACAAGTAAATATGGTATATAACTTTTTGAAATCAGACCCTTCATTTTGAATTATGTTAGGAGTGAATGTTATTAATTAAAATGTATTTATACTTACAGATTATGCTTCATGAATTGACTTTGAATTTAACTTTTTCTGTAACAACTCCCGAGTCAAAGAACACTAGTCATGAATGGTTCTTCCTGGTTCAATATGGTGGCATGTACGAAGTGAACGTATCCACTGCAGTGGATGGTGCTATCTGGACAGCACCTGTGACATGGTCTGCGCCACCTATCGAAGCTCCGAAGCAAGTGGTGGTGTTTGTGGAACGCAACGGAAGTGCTGTGGTATCGTGGCATGAACCAGTGTTACCTGCGCCGATCAAGGATGTTCCGTGAGTATTTTGTTGAACTTTAAAGTATAAATAATGCAAGACTTGCAACCTTTTATGGACGAACAGTGTATATTGTATGATAATGGACGCAGTAGTACACCAATAATTGAAACAATATACAACTCCACTGGAAGAAAAAAACCTTTGTGCAGAGTTGGAAACTGCACGTACAATTACAGATTCAAATTAAAACTAATACTAAAAATGGGTAATGAAAGAAAATAATTATATGAAGTACATAAGAGTTGTTGTAATGAGGAGAATATCTCCATTCAATAACAATTAATAATTGTGAGTTTTTTTATGAGCCACATTTTCAGCTATTTTCAAATTACATTCCCATTTTTGCCAAGCGTTTAAGATCATGAGGGAGCTTATTATAATTCACAGTTTCAGAGTAAATATGATGCTTATTTATTTATTCATTTATAGGTTTATTCATTTGTTCATTTATTTATTTAATGTCATATGGTGAGATTCAGTCCATAGGGTCTGCTCTACCACCTAACTTTGTCTTGGGGTGAGGAAATTGGGAAGGAGAGATGTTGGAATGCCGAGTAACTTATGGTACCAAACTGACATTTGTCTGGAGTAGGTGAGGGAAACACAAGTTGACCACTTCACCTAGTTTCACCTATTTCCACCGGGCAGGTTTTGAACCCATGCTTTACTGCTCAGCAGTGTGGAAGTGAAAATAGTATCACTAGAACTGTCGGTTTACATAGTATGTTAGTCCTAATATGTATGTACTTAGAATTAATGTTATAGATACCCTAGATTGGATTTAAATAGAAGGGGATCAGAAGACTTCAGAGATAAATATCCCAAAATTTAGCTTACTATTATCTAATCTAAACTAGTGAAAGTGAATTCAAAAGTGTGTTTGAACATAAATATCAAGAAAACTCAGATAAAACTTGGAAGAATTCTGCTTCACATTGTTGCTAGTGCCATGCAAAGTAGGGAGAATTTTGATGAAATATAGCTGAAGAAAACGAAACTGGCCGTTTTGAAATAGATGTGGAACTTCACTCTCATAAGTGGGGACTGTCAAGCTTACTTATGAACCTGCTAGATAGAGATCAACAGTGTTAGGAGTGATGGATCTTATGCTGCACGTGTAACTTACCTGACATAATCATGACACAAAATTAAATAAAAGCTACAACATGTTGGTGATGAGGAACGTTTTCATTCACATAACCTTAAATGAATTAAAATACAAAGAATTATTCTCATCCTGTTTGTGATGTAGTTTGTATAATGACTGGGGTTTTCTCCAGTTTTTCTTTCGGGAGACACAGATTGATATATAGGCAGGAATGTCTTTAATACTTCTTGGCATTATTAATCTCAAATTTAAACTGATTTGAATAGCTGCAATTTTTTTTTGGAATAATAAATAGATAAAAGCATATATTTGTTAAATAACTGTTTAGAAATATTAAATTCACCACTGCTTCGATCCTTCTTTGGACCCTTCATTGTTTGTTTCCAGAGAGAAAATTAATTTATTGTCTCCAACATGGTCGTGTGCAGTAGTAACGGCTTTTTAGATTATCAGTTTATTTGTTTGTTTTTTCCAGGCACCACTTTAGGGTTTTGATGTCGCAAGGTCCGATTCTCAATGTATCTGAAGCAAAAGTGTTTACTGCCCAGAGCCCACCTCTGGTTGTAAATGGAGTAACTCCAGGTGTGGCCTATACAGTTGGAGTGCAGTTGATCATGAAGGATGGCTATCAATCCTTGATATCAGAAGAGTTCACATACATGGATACCAAGAGTAGTGAGTTGTTCTACTTGGTCTTGTGTCATTGTTGAACATTTTCCTTCTAATTTTTAGGGTTTAACAAACTCATTTTTATATACTGCAGTCCAAGGTTTTCATAAAATTCTTTTTCACGTCATCTTATTCAAAATGAAAAACTTTTCAATAATATTTTCTTAAGGGACCAAGACCTTATTCTTAGACTGCAACGTACAAATTTTTATGGGACACTTCTCATAGCGTTGTGTGTTTGTGTAGCGAAATTACATATTTGGTAAAATATTTTATGTACGAGGGTAGTCTGAAAAGTTTCCGACCTAAAAAAGAAATAAGACATTTTTTCTTCAAATTTATCTGCAAATGTGGCCGTTTTCCTGAATTTCCACTTTCAGCTTGTCAAGTAATGTCGCATAGTATGTTCTTGTAATAGTTTTTCCTTTTTCAAGATAATCTATTCAGATAACTCCATAACTGTCCCAGAAAACAGTTGTCATCACTTTCCTGGACGAAGGAACAGTCTTTGTCTTTTTTGGAGCCGATTCTTCTTTCGCAGTCCACTGTTTTGACTGTGTTTTTGTTTCTGGAGTGTAATAGTGTATCCAAGTTAATTCTACAGTAATTAATCGGCGCCAAAACTCTCTGATTTATTGCACCTAAATTGCGCCAACAGAGCTTTACAAATGTTCATCTGAACACGTTTTTGTTCCAGAGTGAGCAATTGCGGCACCCAGCACACGGTCAGCTTCCTCATCCCTGATTTTTCCATTAATATGTGACAAACACGTTCTTTAGATATGCTCATAGCCTCTGCTATCTCTCTAACCTTAATTCGACAGTTCTCTAGCACCATTTGGTGAACTTGAGTAATGTTATCGTCAGTGGTTGCAGTTTTCGGCTGTCCCAAACGTTCATCATCACCCAAGCTGGTACGGCCACGTTTAAATTCAGCTGCCCAAAATGTCACAGTGGTAAATGACTGTGCAGAGCACCCAACTCGTGTTTAATTTGTGTATTTTCACACCAACACTCGCATCGACTCACTAAAACGACAGTCAAACAACAACAACTGCGCATCCAGAATGACTGAAATTTTGATGAGTTCCTTACTGAGCATGCGCAAACAAATTCCCCAACTTTTGTTGACAAGGGCTGCTATCTTCATGTTTCAGACTACCCTCGTATTTACGTTTCACAAACATACCATCCACATGATCTGAACCAGCAAATAACTCGATCATGTCAAATGCATTTGCTTGGATCAATCAGTGCCAATTATGGACACGATGATTGTGGGAGCACTTTTTTTCTTTAATTCACGTTATCAATACATGTTGCTTAAATATAAAGTTTTGAAAAGACCATAGCAAATAAAACACTGGTGGATGTTGATAATTCATGTGCCCAAATGCAGGGATGCATTTGATATATTTCTAGAAATCTTTTATCTTGTCCATCTTTATCTTATGTCTTATCCATCTTAATGTTGTATTTTAATCTTTTATCTTAATCCATTGTTATAAAAACAAAAATTATAGAATAAAAAAGGTCTAAAGTATAGTAACCAGAATATCAACGAGTCTTGATCGTGCACGCTCTACTGAGTGAACCACACTAACAAAGTGTAGACAGTTTACGCAAATATTTGCCTTATTAGAGTCCTTTGATGTGCGACTAGAAACTGATTAGAGGATGGATATGGGTGTTCGCATATTAGCATTTTTGCCACAATAGAGCAAATACAACTAATAGAGACGAATAGCTCATCTGCACTTGGCCATGTTTGGGCTAATGTAGCAAGTACACTACACCAATGAGGTGCCAGCATTACTGTATAAACAAATATTTATATGACATGCGTATTTGCAGGTGCATGGGGTGGTGTGCTGATGCCATCTCAGTTGGCTTCCATATTGGTGCCTGTGGGTGTACTGCTGGCGTTCTTGGTGGCTGGCCTGGTGTTCTTTGCCTTGCGCCATCGCCGCCTGCAGCGTTCCTTTGCCAGCTTTGCCAACTCACACTATGACACGCGGTCTGGTGCAGCAACCTTCTCGGGCACAGATGGTTTAGGTGAGTAACTATTCCGTCTTGATTGAGGAAGCATTGGAATCATTTGAAACAGAAATTAAACTGAAATGGTTTTAAAGAACTCTGAGAACTTGGACAAAAAAGGTTTATTTTAGACATATTTAATAAAGACCATCTTTAAAATTGCCTACAGCAACTCTTCTTCTCTTCTTGGAAGATAAATAAAGGCTGTGATTTTACAAACAAAAATTAAGATGTATTTTGAACTTTTGATTTGGAAGTTATTTCTGTGTATTCTAAGATTATCGTTTCAATTCTGGAGGACATTTTATTTTGTTTCAAAATTTATTTGTCCCACTCACTGTTTGGAGTTTGGAGGTGTTGAAGATAAAAGTATGTTTTCTAGAAACATATGCCAATGAAAAAATGGTAAAAGGAGATTGTTACGGACCGTTCTATAGCAATTTTTTTTAGTGAAGTGGTTTGTTGAGCATAAAGAATATAGAATAAAGAATATTAGTGATCTATTATGAGCTAATTGTATGATGGAAGTTTTTGTTTAGTTTTTTTATGATGCAGAAAAGAGTTGTTTGATAATTCTCTGTCTGAAACTCTTATGTAGTTCTCTTGGAAATTCCTGATGACTTGTCACTCATCGTTATAAATATATTTTCCTCATCCAAACATTGGTCGAAGAAAGTTTAAAGCTGATGTAGTTTTATTATTATTATGCTGGTTATGCAGTCAAAATTGAATCTTTCTTTTTAATAATGTTTACCCTTCATTTGCATAATTTGTAGGACTTTCGACAATATTCGAAGTTCAAACAATTTTATCTAATCATGAAAATCTCCTGGTAGTTACTGATTTGTGAAAAGAGGTTCAATATTCTTTATGGGAGGAAGTATTATTAGCTTCTATTCTAGATCAGTGCTGTCCAATTGGTGGCACAACTTTGGGGGTCATCGATTTTTAGGGGGGGACACCTATTTATCTATCTTATAAATCTTTGCTGTCAGAATTAATATTTGATGTGTCGTGCCCACTGGGAGAAAATGAAAAAATTGTATTCGGAATTATCCTATTACCCATTACAATATGAAAATATTTTATTGCAATACATATGTAAAAAAAGTTTTTGAAGATAAAGAAATAAACTATATGATTTTTCCTGTTTAAAATAATATAAATATCTTCATGAGAATTAAAATACCTCATTACAAGTATATAAATATAACCCTTTAGTTAAACTGTCGGGCAACATTTTGTCAAACCCCATCCTTTACCATCTAGATTGATCAAAAGTGTGTAGAAAATGGCCTGCGGGCTAATTGGATGATACATTTTAGTTGTTTGTCCTCATAAGGGCCACAGAAGAACACAGTTTCAAATAGAATAGTTCATCCCTCATGTTGGACATTAGTTGATCTAATTGTTTCTATTTAGTAAATTTATGGTGACAGTGTTCCGACCTTGGAAGGCTGAAATAATTAATTCCTTTCAGAAAGCTGTACAACTAAGTACACTCAACATTTGTTGTATATTATGTTTGCATAAAATATAAAGAAGAATTAAACAGATTTTTGAAAGTATTTTGCAATGTAGTTATGGAGAAATTCATCTAAAAAATTATTTAACATAACATGGCAAACATCAGAAGAGGTTTATTGATTTAATTAAACTGTTGTTTTCATTTTTAAGTGAATTAATGGGTTCTTTCGTTTGATTTACTTCTTCAGAGAATGCTATCTTCTTTTTTTCTTCACAATTAGTGCTATCAATTGTTTGGTGTCCGTAAAAACCATTTATTTACCCGCACTTCCTTTCATTCTTTGTTAAATGAAAATTCTGAGTCAAAGTGATCAAATAACGTTATCAGTCATTTTCAATACCTTCCCCATTGACAATTTTATTCATGTTACTATACATGTTTGTGTTCGTTTTGATACACTCTTCAATCTGTCCATGATTTGAAAATGGAATGTTTTTTTGTTTGTTTGTTTGTTGGTTTGTTTTTCTTTACTTTTTTCATTAACTTGAGTCTTGTTTACCAAGAACGTTTTTCTTATATTTGTCATCTTATCCTGGCCCGGGTTTTTCTCCGTTTTTCCTTCGGGTAGAGGCGGATTTATTATACAGGTTCTCTAGGCTTTGTCTAGGGGTTTATTGTAACAATAAATCGTGAATCTAGTGGGTTTTTTTCAACTCTTATGATTTTTAAACACTATACTCAGAATAATCTATAGTTCGATAATAACTTGTACATGTAATTTTTTGCATAAAATTAGAAACATATTGACATTCTATTAGTATTATAACTTGCCGCTAACTTTTTATCTTATTTAGGAACTTATGCTAAATTTTTTTGAATCCGCCTTTGCCTTAGGGCCCTTGATCGGAATTGATGGGATGGTCCCTTGCTTGCTTCCGGAGTGTAAATTAGTTTATTGTCCTCCACGTGGTCATACGCAGTTTGTACTGTTTTTTGACAATAAATTTATTATTATTATTATTATTCATTGTGCTCTGAATCGGGTATATTCGCTGTTCATTATATTCAATATTCAAAGTGAATATTATCAGTTATCAGTGAATATTATCAGGCTTTATAAGGTTTGTGTTCATTAGTGTTTTTAAATCTAGAGACTTATGTATTTGAAATACATAGTTGGCTATGAAGGAAAGCTTGGGAGTTTTTTTAATACAATGAAACCCACATACTTATCAAAACCATTTATATTGAATTCCTGCTTGTATTAAACTTTCATTCCATTCTCTTGAATTTTCTGTGTGGAATAACCCAAAATATCAAATCTGGATGTATCGAATTTCTAGCTATGTAGGACAGTTTTTGGCTCTCCTTGGTTCTTTCCCACTTCTAGCAAATTTTGAAGAGAGGTTTTTTTCAAGCTGCTTTCAAGTTCTGCCAATACCAACCTTTCCGAGATTTATTACGGAGGAAAATTGTCATTGCATAGTTATATTACAAAGATGGAGTGCAAAATAAAAAAAAGTATTTTTTTATTTTTAGTTCTGACCTTTTTTGTTTGTTTGTAGTTCTGTTCTGCCTCATAGTTAGTTTACAGTCCCATTTAATGGTTATATTAAATATTTGTGTTAATTTTTTCACAAAAAAGATGCATATGTTGGGGAAAACACGATTAAGTAACAAATTACACAGAAGTAGTAGAGGATAATATAGAAGAAACTTCTACTCTTATGATACTTACCTAAATAATGGATACAAATAACAATTATCATAGTGAATATGATATTCTATAATGGACAAGTTATGAAAGTGGAAATGGTACTGTACTGCAAGCATTGCACAGGAAGTCGGCTTGACAACAAAGAAAAGACATTTGTGAAAGATTAATTGGATCTACAAATAATAAATAAAAACCTTTTTTAAAAACAAGCTTTTATTTCAGCTATGTACTAAAACAAAGAAAATGAATTTGTTTTTATTAAGGGAATGCAATGATGAATGCTAATTCCTCCATACGTATTTCACATTAGTAGATCCTAATAATAACATACTTTCCATCTTTATCACTAAAAAGGATTTAATATTTTATGTTGAATTGTTTGTCTTCAAAAAACTTGTCAGGCTAATTGTAAAGAAAATACATACTTTGGCAAATACTTACCAACCAATCACTGGTGTATGAAGTTAATTGGTATATACTTTATGAACATTTGGCAAGACAAGCTTTTTCATGAAAAATAATTTAACATAAAATATTGAATCATTTTCAGAGATGTAGATAGTGAGTACGTTTATTTGTATTAACGTATTGTATGTATTATTTGTATACTAATGTGAAATATGTATGGAGATGTCAGCATTTGGCATCGCATTACCTTAATAAAAACCAAGACTTGTTTCATTCATTTTAGTACATGGCTTAAATAAAAGCTTATTATTAAAAAGGTTTTTTATTTATTTATTATTTTTTACTTTTCAGTGTTAGATTGTTTCTTTATTTGTCATAATAATTGATCTTGCTTGTTCATAAAACTAAAAATACTTTAAAAACAAATCTTAATGAATTACATTGCATAAATTACATTAATTTAATACCGTCTGCGTGACACACCTTCTGACATCACTTTTAAGAAATGATCGTAATGATATGATAAGAAATTATAATGAAAAGGTGTGGGTTATGCAATTCGTTATACTTATGTGTATGAAGAGACTAATTGCATTTCTGGGGACGCTTCCCAGAAATAATCCACAGTAAGTTATCTCAGAGAATATCTCAGAAAAATTAAAAAATATATTTCATTTGAGTTTGACATCATAGTATTGCATTGTCATCGAGTTTATGTATGTGCCTAATTTCTGCTCCATTGGTTAGTGGGAACTAATTTAAAATTCAGTTCCAAGATTTGACTGAAACATACTAACTAATGAGTGAAGGTTGCAAAATATATTTCAAATCTATAATTACGTGCCATATCTATGAAATTAAGATTTTTTGAACATTGTATCCCATGCCAAAGTTTGTCTAGGTGAAGGAAATGACTCGTCCTGTTTTTTTGACAAAAAAATTATTTTCTTGTATTCAATATATGGCTGAGAATTTGATATATATCAACCTGTGTTCTTATTCCACAGGTATTTGATATATGTGGGTTTCACTGTTATAATTCATTGCACATATTGTATAATATGCTTACTGTTTCTTTTAACATAATATGTTTTATTTTCTATGCTTTTTTACTAATCACTGTGTAAAAATGCTGAGTAGTTACACTGTAACATAATATCTGTTGTAAATAATGTGTTTTTTCATTTTTGTTTTGTTTTGTTTTTCAATAACACTTCTTCATTTTTTAACATACTTTTTTTCTTTCTCTCTTTTTTTTTAGTTGGTGATTTTATGGGTAAGCACTTTTTTTATCTTCGTATTAACTATTAACACAGTATTTTTGCATGGATACAAATGATGCATGTCTTGTTTGGTTTGCTCCATGTTTGTATCTTCAGATGTTTTGAAATTTATGGGAAATCATGTTGGTAGTTGTAATATTTTTTCTGTTAATTTTTAATGAATCCAGTGTTTTTTATACATATAAATTTATATTATTATTTTTACTTTGATGGGAATTATAACTGTTAAATGATATTGAGGAAGCGTTGTTACCACTAAAATGAATGATCTTTTCAAACATTGCTTACATTTTTATCCACATATAATGGCTAAGCCATCAAAAACGTACTACGGCAACATTAAAATTGTCACTGAAACAACATCTGTAAAAATGATCATGATTTACGTTTGGTTTTTTTTTTCAAGTTAGGGTAAAAGATATTAAAAAGGTTATGGGAAGAAATTTTATTATAACCAGCCAATATTTGGTATCCATTTATGATCATATTACTTTTTTGTACATTATTTTGCATGTGCTGCATTATATGTTCATTATTAATGTAAAAGTTTCTTAATCTTTGTCTTACTAACCTCTTCCCCTGAGTATTTTGAATATTCTCCAATTCTTTGAAAATTAATTTATAATTAGTTATAAAATTCTGGCATTGCCTGACAGTTTTTGGTGTTATCTTACTGTTTCACCCTTTGTTACAATTTTGTGTTGATAAAAATAGTATATACATACATATCAGAACAGATGATCTCAAATTATATGTGAGGAATAGCAAAAATAAAAAATAAAATACATTTCACCCCAATTGACTGCTTTTAAATCAGAATTTCAGAAAATCCTCTACGGTACAAGAGTAGCATCCTCTCAAAATTTTCAGTTCTTACCTTCGGAACTTTTATCTCTCTGCTGATGACAGGACTCAGGACAGTCACTTAGGACTATGACGCTTATATTGTTCAATTCGTGTCCAACAATAATAATGTAGTAGTAAGCAGTCTTATCATATTTACCCGAATACATTCTCGCCCCCCCCCCCCGTTTTTTTTCCTTCGAAAAAAATAACCCATAAAACTGTGGAATATTATAAAATAAACTAAAAATATTTGGAGTTTACGAAACTGCTCATTCAAAATTTCCTGGGTGAAAACAACACAATAAGCGAACA
This sequence comes from Laupala kohalensis, assembly GCA_002313205.1. Lineage (NCBI taxonomy): Eukaryota > Metazoa > Arthropoda > Insecta > Orthoptera > Trigonidiidae > Laupala > Laupala kohalensis. Next base: position 694,244 of record NNCF01127049.1, read on the forward strand.
CAAGCCTTATACATAATGTTACGCAAAGCCAATAGAAGTAATTTTTACGCAGAGAAAACTGTTGAAATAATAAGAAATGGTGAACAATATCATGATGGACGGACATCAGTTTGATCAACGATCTATGATGGCAGGATTCGGCGCCTATTCTAAAGGAAACTAACTGGTCCGTGTCATTATAGGAATGACTGATTGCTGGCACCGTGCTGACTGTGAGACACGATTCTATCGACAAACTGGGATCTACTTCAATGCAACAAAATTTGCAAATTCTAAATTATGCTGAGACACTGGCAGCAGCACAAGAATTCAAAGTAAAACCAAAGACTGTGTGGATCTGTCGAAGTTGAACTCTACCAGTTAGCTTTTCATTTTAAAATTCTTAAGATCATACTTACTAGAACCAACCATTTCACATGGAATTTTGAATGAGCTTTTCCCTTTAAGAAGACTGATTTTACTCCAGGATTCTTTTTCCCCTAAGTTTTGCCTCAGTGGGTGACAATATTCTGGTAAACATTTGTTTTCTCTTTGGCTCATTCTGTGCTGCATGTGTTATTGTATAGACTATGCTGCAATAACTACTCTTTCTCTTTAATCATAGTCCTGGACTAAGTATGCTGAATGAAGTTTTACTTATTTCGTGCTCTTTAAACAATTTGCCTTCTGTGTTAGCATCACTGTCTTTTTTATTGTAATTTCATCCCCATGCATTTGTTCTAAAATAATACGAATGCCAAAATATGGTGAAAAGGTGTCAGTAATTTGTGGTTAATACATGCTAATTATGACACTTTTATGACTTTAGATTTTGAGGGAGCAATTTATATTTGAGAAAATGTTGAAGCAAAGCACGGAATTGGTTTTTACAGTATGCAATGCATGAAGAGAGATTTCTTTGTTGGTATTGGGATTACACAGATATGCAAAAGTCAGTGACCTTGTGTTGTTTTGAATTCCAGCTGTATGGTCCCTCTGGGTCTGTAATAGAGTGAGAGTTTAGGGTGTCATCTGTAACCTCCAAAGTAGAAAACTTAGAAACAAATGGGAGTCCACTACAAAATGCACATTGCAATATTTTTAAATTAGCTTTGTATCAAATATTCTTTCCACTGAAAGGATTTATAGAATATTCAAAACTTTGCGTTTCAGCGAAGAGAGTTACAGATCTATATATCAAACATATTATTTGATGATACAGAGGGAAAAAATTTTACATTACAACTTACTGAACTTACAATTAAAATGTGCTAGTAAACAGTGATATTAAAATTTTTACTAAAAAATGTTTTAAACCATCTAACCCCATTATTTAGGGATTTGATCAGTTTTTATTTTCTTCCCAGAATTGTTAAGATCATTCTTGAGAAACTTCATCTTTCTGTTAAAATTTATGAGGTTAAAATATAGCTCTTGTTCACTTTTTATTTTACTCTTGGGAAAGTTTTTTGTTAGTGTCAGAAAGCCTCCTTATTTTCATTAACATAAACAAAGGAAATATTGGCATGAAGTGAACTCGTCTATCTATTATGATTATGCGTACTGTTTGATACATTAAATAAATAATTAACATCAAGTATACGGAACATTTTATCTCGGAATATGATAAGCAACAGTAAATTTCATAAAATAGAGTCTTTTAGAGAGTTTGTTCCTTTGATCCACGAATTGTGCGGAAATTTTCAATAACGACAGAAAAATAACATATCAAGCTATCTGAGGCCAACCTGTCCATTATGCATGCTAAACTACTTTTAACCTATGGAAAAAACACTAACCCTCAATTACATGACGACATCAATGAGAAACAAAACATGCTAAGAAATAGTTAAATTGAAATATTTGTTTAAAGTAAATTTTTGTCTTACTTAATTTGAAAATTGTTGCACTGAATAAACAAGTTGTAGTGATAAATTTTGGCTGTATTGTGCTGTGAAATTATTCGTTATCTACCTTTCAACCAGGTTTTCAGCAGCCCTAACAGAAGAGGCAAAGAAATAAAACACAATTGAACCCTACACAATACTGCACACAGCTACGCGTTGGAAATTTGAAACTTATCACACAGCACATTTTTCAAACGATGTTGGGAAAATGAAAGAATTTTATATACGGCAAGGGAAACGGTTCATGTTTTATTACTTCTGCAGTAGTGAACTAAATATGACTACAGGGTGTTTAGAGTCTGGAAAACCTGGATAAATTGGGGAATTTGCAGGTCAGGAAAAGGTCAGGGAAATTTGTACACAGTCTGGGAAATAATAAAAATGTGTTCAATTTTCTTTGGGCTAAATTGTATCAAAATTTTATAGTTATATTTAATTATAGATATAGATAGATCAAAATTCAAAAATAACCATTTTTATCAATTCAAAGAACTGAAATTAATTCAAAATTGTGTAAGTAATTTTGTTTATTTTTATTTACAACTTAATGGTTTCCAGTATCCAAATTTCCTACATACTAGTGTACTAGACAATGATTTTTTAGAAATAGATTCCCTAAAGTAAAAAATATTGTAGATAATTTGTCTCTCACTCTAATTGACCTTACATGGATGAGAAACATATATTCTTCAGTCTGTCTGAAATGAATATAATCATTATATCAGGAGTTGGTAGAATAAAACAACATTTGGCACTAGCTAACGTTTCAGAGCACTGGTAAGCCATGGTTTGTAAGTAACAAATAAATTTTCACAAGTTTGAAAAATATCCAATTAATAATGTTTCGCAAAGGTACACTTGTAAACTTGTAATTACACGTGAATTCTTACAATTTTACAAGTGATTTACTTGTAACCTACAAACATTGTTACATTACTAACAATTGTAGCTGACAAACTTATAAAATAAACTTGTTACCAACCAAGTATTTCTTACCTAGCTAGAAATGTAGGTTAACTGTTACAAATGTTATTTTATTAATATGCGGTGGTCAAATTCTTCCTCAGAAGATTAAGGTGAGCTACCCATTCGTGTACAACGATGTAGGAAAACTTTCAGGAAAAGAGTGAACTTTACATTTGTGTCGCTGTTTGAATTTAATGAATGCTTTAAAATGACGTGTATAAAACTTGCAGAAAAAGGGGAGCGTATTACAAAACTTTTATGGCAAAAGTTTATTTACTATATATTTAGCATTATTTATTTACCATTATATAAAATAAAGTAATTTATCTTATTTTATTTTTTTATCAGTTACTTGTTATTATTTTAGCTTAGTCATTATGCAGTTTGGAAAGTCAAACTTGAGATTTCTAAAAATATCTTTAAAAAATCTTTTTCTATGCTATGTCCCATAAACTATATGAATAAATGTTTTTAAAATACCAAATTTGTCGATACATAATGCAGAATGAAATGAGAAAGACTGCATTTTCCACAAATGCATGTTATTAACAAGTCATTATTATTGACAAGTTAGCAAAATCTTTGTGAAACAAATGTAACTAACTTCTTGTTATTACAAATATTGTTCGTAACAACGTGGTTCAAACAATACTTGTACTTTTGTGAAATGGAACTCTAGTCTAACTTGTTATTTAAAATAAATTTAGTATTTATTTGTTTTGTTTCTCGCTAACTTTATGGATTTTTATGTCAAATTACAATAAGAGTCACAAAAATAACCTATAATTTTAGTTTCTCGAGAGATTATCTGTTACATGTTTTAATTATATATTATTGTATGAAGAGGACTATTAAAAGAAAACTAACATGTCATGTTGAGGGTGGTTTCTTTGGTGCCTGTAAGGGTCCTTGGCCTATTAAGAATAAATGGGGAAAATGTATTAATCAAAGCGCAAAGCATCTTGGCAAATTCCTCCCACAATGCTTCTAGTAATTTATTATTACAGTGAATGAACGAACCCCTCTGATCCGAAATGGTCACATCTGTTCGTGTCCCCTGTGTTCTGAGCTGGTTTATTGAAGATTCAACGAGGTGCTGGAATTGGAATATGTCCAATAAGGGTACTGCATTTCTGGAGTTTGAAGTACTATTTTTCAACCAGGACTTTGATGTTGAAGTGTGTTTTTATAAATCTATTGAACGTGGAAAGGGAAAATAGCCTATAAGGGAATTTGCTTCAGTCTAGTAACAAATCAATGTTATAGAAATATTTATTATTTATTTGTTTTAATGATATCTTAACAGTTCTATTGTTGGAAAAATAATAGTGGCTTATTAATCCACAGAGGTTATAATTAAAACATAGATAATCTTAATAGGTTTCAAATTGTCTCAGAATTATTTTGAAGAAAAAATTTTGTTTGTCTACATATCTCCTCAGTACTGGACTTCCTTGATGAAACCAAATGTTTCTAGTTTCTCCCTCTCCCTAAAGCAAATGTTGATGTAGTGGCTGAAAATTCTTTGGCCATGTTGCTTGGAATACTTCTTTCCTTTTTTTCCCCTCCTGTCCACGCCGATATAGGCTTGGGAAATGAGTGCCTACAAGCCATCAATTGAGAGGATTGACAAAAGCTCTTTTTAAAAAGCTCACTGACAGGAATTATTTCATTTCATAAAAATACAAAACAAAAAATATTTTAGAAAACTTCTGCTAAAATCTTTATATTGTGAAACTTATATTTACTCATCTTCAGCTGAATGCATTCAGTAGATGATCCAGCTGTGGATGAATAATAGCAGTGGTTGTATTATTCTCCAGTTTGACTGGGAAAACTCTCCTTGCACAAGGTAAAAGTTACAAGTTCACTGATATACGTAGAACAAATATTGTAAATTTTTATAATTATTGGCTACAATTAATGAAAAGAGAGAAATCAGAGCACTGAATAAAATGTGTTTATGTGGTCTGATGATTCTGTTTTATGTAATTCAGCACTGTCCAACTTATTTTAGCCCACACGCTATTTTCTGTACATTTTTGATCGATCGGGTTGGCGTTGGATCAGGTTAGGCAAAATATTGCGTGATGGGCCTTATTAATTTTTTGTAATGTGATATTTTGATTCTCATCTACAAATTTATATTATTTCAGCTAGAAAAATTAAATAGTACATTTCTTTATTTTTAAAAAGCTTTTTTAATATTTAGTGTTATAATTAAATGTTTTCATATGTATGACGGGGTAATTCCGAACATAATTTTCTATTTTCTCTCATAGGACATGACAAGTCAAATATTAATTCTGATACCAATAACACAAAGTTATGCCCCCCAATGTACGATGTAAAATGATAAACTTGTGAGCTTTTCAAAAAGTTGGATAATGCTGATGTAACTGGTAACTGGATCTCACAGTCTGTGTCTCCACTACAAAAACAATTCTAGTCTACCTCTGTATTGAACCTCCAAATTGTCAGAGACAAGTCAATCAGCACTTTTTTTAGATAAATGCATTGTACTATACCACTTTTGTTAATGGTTAGTGATTTTTGTTATACTTTTTCTCAGGGTCTACAAACTATTCATTAGTAAAGAGGTAGATCTTTTAGCTATGTGGAATGTAACAAACTTCCATTTTAGGAACAAAATATTATAATTCTTAATTTTAGTGTTGTTTTGATATGTTTTAACTATTGGTTTCTGAACCATTGTATTCTAATTTTCTTTTCTTCTTTTGCAGAGGAAGAAGACTCGCCAGTCATCCGAGGTTTCTCCGACGATGAACCTTTGGTGATTGCCTGAGCATACATTTGTGTTTTTGAGGCCCTACGGCTGACAAATTTTGTCTCTGTGATATCTGTAATGTTCTTCAGTTTTTTCTAACTTAAGCACCACTTCTCCAAGTTTTACACAAAGCCGCAGTACTTGTGGCTATCTATTGGGCATTGTTGATATGTTTATTTGTTTGTTTATTTTTTTAACTAAATTTCATTTCTTGTCATTGCAGTAGTGTTGATTTTTCTATTATCATTTCCCATGTGATTTGTCGCTGTCCGTTATTTTCTTGTGCGGAAAAAAAATGTCTTGCCCAGTGGGTAAGTACTGATTAAACGAGAAACAGACTAAGTGTGTTCTTAAATGGAAATATAATTAATGTTAGTTGATGTAAGATTACTGAAGTTATTATTATTATTAATATTATTATTATTACTATGCATTGTCCTGATGTGTGTTAATTGTAATGTCTGTGGTCAGTTTCTTCATATTTGTAATTTTTAATATCTTGATTTTGGGCAAATGAAACAAAAGGAAGTTGTCCTTGTATTATTTATCTTCTGACACTGTCTTTATTAATGTATTAACATCACCCTTATGGGGAATGGTATTGTGATCTGTTAAGACTTACTTTATAATTTACATTCATGATTTATTTTTGTTTTATTTCAACTAATGTGTTGTTTTTACAAAAAAAAAAGTGGTGTGTAAAAAAAAAAAGCTGAATGAGGGGGAGACAAGCAGTGGTATGTTATCCTTGAATATATTTTGTGTAATAATAATAATAATGTGTGAAAAAATACGAAACATACAGCTAACACACCAAAAATTGTTGCATTTGTTTAGTGGTTGTTGAATATTTTATGGCAGATGTTATTTTTGTCACACTTGGTTGAAATTGTTTTTGCACCACATTTATTTTATGAGTCGTGTAGTCAAAAGAAATTTATTGTAGTTTTATTCATGTATCATATTGAGATTTCTGTTATTGTTTCACGTCAGTGTCATCCCACAAATATAAAATATAAAGGGTGCACGGGAACAACAATTTTAAGTCCACTGCTGTTTTTTCCTGTGGTTTCTTTTCATCGAGGTTAACAAATTTTTAATTAATTAGTTAATTCTTCTACACTTCCATTTTAGTTTTTTGAAAACAAAAATTGAAATAACTTTATATCTTTTATACGGACTTAATGAAGTATTATGTGATCCAAGCTTGTTATTCACGATTAATAGCGTGGACTAAATTGTTTTCTCATGTTACTTTGAAATGCAGTTATTCTACAATATCAGCAATTGATTTTATCAGCGAAACTGAGCGCCTGAAGACTGCATAACTCACAGGGTGTTTAATTTCATCTGGAACTGCTTGAAAACTGACCAAAGAAGTGGATTGCCCCTGAAGTGCTAGCCTGTATTATTTTCACCCATTTCGCTCTGTAATATCACGTGCTTGAAAAAAAACAAAATGGTTGTACATATGTCTATATTCAATCTTTGTACTATAGAGGAATGTAAAATTTGAAGAAATAAATTGTGTGAATAGGCATGGGTGACATAATATTTTAGAACACCTCTTCCGAAAATATTTGTTGATGGTGCATTATTTCCAGAAAATGTTAATTGTGCCAGGTTAGTTTTTAACAAGAGCTTTCTCTAATCTTTTTTTATTAATTTATTATTGCAGTTTACTTTGTAGTCAAAAAATTAATGTGTAGTTTTCTGAGAAGACTGACTTGTCAAAGGTAAACGTTTCCTCTTTTCCTTCGCTATGGGGAAGTGTGCCTCATCAATAATCCAGATTATTCTTCTGGTATATCCAGATTATTCTTCTGGTATAGAGTTTACCTTTTAAGATATTTGTAAACCAAATCAGCACAATATAATCTGAGTTTTGTCCAACATACATACTTAGAGTTCAATTCTGAACAAGACTTATTCCACTGGGCAAAATGCACCATTGGAAGTGAGCTCAGTGTTCTCTACTCTGTGTACACAAGTATCACCTAACAAAGGAATTGAGCAGGCTACACACTCTCCCTCTTGGCCAGAGAGAAGGTGGTAGTCGTCTCAGGTATTTTAGAACAAATTTTACATTAAAAAAAGAAGACAAGAGCATCAAATTTGTAATTATCCATGGAACAAAATTTTTAATGTGAAGAAAAATTTTGAAAAATTATTAGTGAATTCTGAAGTAATTTTGTTATTTTATTATTTGAATAGGTCAAATTTTATCATTTTGATTTTACAAACAGTATGATGATAAATAATTAAAATTCCACTTTCATTCAATTTTGTTCGGGGCCATCCATAAATCATGTAACCAAAAAATAATCATTTTTTATTATCTCTCTGTGTAATGGGATCTTTTAATACCCTCTGCCAAAAAATTATGTAACTAGCCCTATTCCCCATATAATATAAAACGTTTTTGTTACTTTTTGGAGTATATGGGGTCAAACAAATTATTAATTCCTCCAGTAAATATTCATTTTCGACCCCGTTGTCCTTTGTAAACAATAATTATTGAGGAGAGCTACAAGGATATTAACACAAATTTATACACTAACATTTCAGGAAGCCATATTTCCCTCATTAGGTTTATACACATACTCCCCTGTTTAGGTTTATTCACATACTCCATCAATTGTCTGTGAGGTCATGGGGAAAGTTACTCTATTGTGTGTTGTGATTGAGAATGAGGTATGTAATAAGGTGAAGTGTTGATGAGAGTGTGCAACAAGTCTGAACCCTGGGGAGGGAAATATAACTTTCCGAAACAATGGTTGTATAAATTTGTGTTAATGTCCTTGTACCTCTCCAGTCGCAGTAGAATTCGAGCAATAATTCGAAAAACTGACGATGGTTGATCGGTGGAGGTATAACTCACTAATTGCCAGCGAAACCTGTACGTTACAGTAAGGTTCTGCGCTTCCTACAGCGCCAGTGTCACAATGCTACCACTACCCGTTCAACAGGGAAACAGATTTGAACTTATGGGTGCAAGATGGTACTTTTCCCCATTCTTTTTCGAAAAACGGAAAAACAGTGGAGCGACTATCTTGAACTTTTGTGTGTTAATACACCAAGCAATCTTATTCGCGTAAAACATTTTCTCGCGACCACTCAGGAAATTAATAAGTGAGATGTTGGTGGACACCCCCTCATTGGGGGTGGTTTGATGGACTTAAGTTTTTCATATAAATGTACTTCTTATGCCTAATGACACTAAATGCAATACTTTTCATCATGAATCAATCGATTTAAGTCAGAGAAAACTCCAATTTTTTTCTAAAGGGGTGAAATGTTGAACGGGTGGCTCGAGGGTTCTTTCAATTGATGAAAAACACGTAAATCATGTTTCTTGGACAAGCTCACACAATCCTGAGTAGTTTTGGAACATCTGAAATACGTTTTCAGAGGTGGAGTATAAATTCAACGCCATCCACCGGGTCTGTGCTTATCTAAGAACAAGTGCGAGTTGCAGTAATTTTTTTCTAGTTAATTTTAACAAATAAATATTTTCTTCGAATGGTGCTCAGCCTCCTCAACACACAGGAGCAAAAAAATTAGTATTTCTCCAAAACTTTCTGGGTAGACTGTTTTTTGAACACTGTATGACTGGACTATAATGGCCATTGGCTATACGTGCTTTCCATGATAGAAGTGGATGGAACGTACGGACAAGTGTATGGTACGGATTACGTCAGTGATGGGACGGTAGAAATCAGGATTCAGCAGCCGATTTCGTGACCCTAGGGCGCCAGTTGTCGTAGGGATTGAACTAGATTGAACACACGATATACTCCATGGGACTATTCTTTGTTGTCGCGGTCTGTACTGAGTCTGTACTACGCAGTCTCAACTTCGTTGTCATGGGCCCACAGATTCAATGACTCGGTGTAATATCCGATTCGTCCTTCATGACCGGAAATCTGAGGACTGACAAAGAAAATGAACTTAAGATAAGCAAATGAACGCATTTTAATTAGTAATAAACTGGTAATAAGTATGGCCGCCGCTACAGCAGATGGAAATGCATTGACAGATGAGATAGAGGTTAGCTTTCAAATTTTGTCGTTATTATATAGGAAATTCGACGTTATATTAGAAACGATTCAATTGATCATTTAATGGTTAGCTCATTAGTAAATTGGGTGGGTGTCAAAAGTCACTAGAAGTTTCTTGTGGATTGATCTTTGGACTGTTTTCCTCTTAAGAAAAGTTTAATATTGTATTTAATGTGTGAATGTGAATGCTAGGTGGTTTGGTAATTTAAAATCTTGGTTAATTATTTTTGAAACATTTGTCTTCATATATTCCAGAATATTGGTATTAATATAGCTTGTTGAAACATGTTTAAATTTAATCATGTATCATATTGTCATTTCTTGACATGGAAATGGATATGTTTGAATACATTTTTATTGGCTTGCTATGGCCTCATTTCATTGAAATTTGTCATGAGTATTGTACTGTTAGGTATGAATTCATATGCTTTTTCATTATTCTCTTCAGGATGATCTTTTTCCTGACTTTGCACCTGTATTTATAAAAGAAGAACTTCATGAGGTAGGTTAATAATGTAATTCATCATATCATACCATATGGAAAACCTTTATCATCAATAAGATAAATAATTTTATTGTATTCTAAATTGATGAAATATGACATTAACAATATCTTCTCCTAGTAACACTTTGTGTTGTGTTTTCGAGGTTCTTTTGATAGAGTGGTAGAGTTAACCAGAAAATATGTCAAGTTTCTCAAGGAGAATGTATGTTTGTAATTATTTGTCAAGGAAGAAGAGTGCAAAATTTGGTCTACTAAGATGTGGTTACAAAATGGAATTTTACACATAATTCATGAACGCTCAACAGCGAAACAGATTCTATGATTTTTTCAGATTCTGGCAATTTTGTTTCTCTTGTGAGTTTGAACGTTATTGTGTAGAATGTCTTTATGAAGTCTTTCTTCTCTACAATCAATAGTTTCCAAGAAGAAGCTGTTGTTATTTAATTTTTGGAGTAAAGGAGTCAAAATCCCATAATGTGTCAGAAATAAATTTTCTTTCACTTAATTAAGTGTTTACATTGTTCTTTTCCTATTATAATTTATTTATATGAGAGTTGGTTATGAAAACAATTTTTTGACTATTTTGATTTTTTTAAATGTTGTGTAAAATTCTACAAGCTTTTCATGCATTTATTCTCCAGGAGGATGATCTGGATCCTTTGGAAGTAGTCTTTGTACCAACTGTGTGTGACAGTGTAACGGATGCAGAAGATGAGGTATTTTATCACCAGTGGATCAGAATCAATGTAATCGATGTCAATTTGTGAAGTAATTCTGCTTGTTAAACAGAATTCTCATGAAGTGCAGGGTCCTCACTGAGGGGGTGTACAGGAGAAGTGAAGGTCAAAAGCAAAAGATAATTTACTTTATTTATAACAAACAACACTTTGCAAACCTCAGCTTGGTGCCAAAGTATTTTTGCCACATTAATACTACATTTTTGAAATAATTTAAATATATCTATATTACTCCTTGCAATGATGGCAATGTGTGTTCTGGAACATCTTTACATTTTGTCCTTCAAGGCTTGGTAAAAAGGAAGAGGTATATGTTTTTAATCAGACGTCATATTTATGTTTATTTTGAACATCCTGTGAGCAAAATTTCACCAAGAAGTACCAAAATTATTCTTTAAGGGACAGGTTCAGAACATGAGGTGGTTTTTCAAAATCTTGTGTAGATAGTGATCCTCCTTTATATATATAAGACAAGAGAGTATAATGTCAAGCTTTGAAGGAAACTGCAGATTTGTATAAAAGTCAATAACAAAGACATTTCTTTATATATTGAGATTAATATTATGACTGTACAATACTTACATTATGTAATAATATTAGTGGTTTGCAAATTAACTTGACCTCTCCTTCTCATTTGCCTTCAGATAATAGTAATAAAATGTATTTATTTATTATGATCATGCACTCTGTTTCTTGTTTCTGGAGAATTTCTTAATTGAAGCTCACCACTATGATAAACAGAAAAAGGTATAGTTATGTTAAATTATTTTTGTACTTTCTCAATGTGCATACATACAAAAAGTAATGTATTTTTGAAAATTTCGATTACGAGATCTTGTCAGATTTATATTGTACTGAAAAAGATGATTTTCAGAACGCTCTCTGTCGGTATATACCCAGGAATTCTGATAAATCAGATGAATTAACTTAATTTCAGACATAAAATAAAATAAATTTCTATTCCTTATTAGGGATAGCATCTGGATATTGTTGATAAGCATGATCTAGAATTTTTCTAACTTTTACCCGAAAGGTCAAACATGTGTTAGGGATCTGGCAACTTAAAACTAAATTAAAAATAAAAAAGAATCAACTAATTTAAATTAATTTTTTTAAATCAATTGATTGGCGCAATAAAAATAAGTCAAAAGAGATTAACCTAGTGTAATACAGCATTGTACGTTTGATACAAAAATCTTTCATGTAATTAAATCACTTTTATCGTATATATTTATATATATAAAATAATGTGAAACAATAAAAGAAATATATGTATATATTTAGATTTGTTTTGCAGGATTCTGCTGAGAAGGACCCCTTAGAAAATACAAGGAAATCATCAGCAAATAGGAAGAAGGAAGGGAGAGAAAAGTCAATAACTCTTAGTGTTTCACAGACACTGAATTCAAAGAAAATAAAACAAAATGAATTGCATTACAAGTGTGAATTTTGTTCAGAAACTTTCTCTCGTTTTCTCGATTTTCGATCACACAAAAAAATTCATTGGAAAGAGAGGTTTAAATGTGACATTTGTTTTAAATCGTGCAGAAAGCTATCACTTTTAAAAATACATGTGAGAACTCACACTGGTGAAAAACCATATGTTTGTGATATATGCTCCAAAGGGTTCATTGGCCCTGGAGGGTTAAAACGGCATGTATTGATGCACAAAGAAGATAGACAGTTCAAATGTGACTTTTGCCCTAAAGCTTTTACATTATTTAGTGATTTAAAACCTCATTTAAAAATACATACAGGAGAAAAACCCTATGCATGTGAATTTTGTGGGAAAGCGTTTGTGCAATTAGGAAATTTGAAAAGCCATCTTCGAACACATACAGGTGAAAAACCTTTTGCGTGTGAAATATGTGGGAAAACGTTTCCCTATGCAAATACTTTTAAGAGACATAAAAGATCCCACACTGGGGAAAGGCCGTACAAATGTACATATTGTGTTAGAGCATTTACATATAACAAAGCTTTGAAGGATCATTTGCTGATTCACAGTGGAGAATTGCCATTTGGTTGTGAAGTATGTGCAAAGAGGTTTCGAAGGAAAACAAACCTGAAGCAGCATATGCTGACACATACAGGGGAAAGACCATTTGAGTGTGAAGTGTGTAAAAAGGCATATTCTACCATTTTTATATTAAAAGCTCATATGCGAATGCACACAGGTCAGTGGAGGTTCAAGTGCAGTAGTTGCGAAGCAAATTTTAAAAGGAAGTGTGAATTGATGAAACACATGAATATACATGAACAGGAATAGAAAATCAGTTTGAAAGTTACATGCAGGAAATTTTGTGAATTTAGCTTGAGATGAAGTAGGCAATGTTGTAAATGTTAAAATGAGCTAGTTTTACTCAATTACTGTTACTTACTAAGTGACTACTTTTAACTTGTGGGTAATAAGCCCCATACTTGTACATAAAAATTAATATTTTATTTGTTTTTGCAGAGTGCAGTCACAAAAATTGCTGCTGTTGTGGAACATATACTAAATGAAATATTGTTGGTACAAAAAAATTTACTTAATTGTTAATTACTGAATGTTGTTATTGTTTAAAAAATACTTTGGTCATGGAAGGCTGGTGCCTGTAGTTGACCATAAGAAAAGGGAACCAATTTGTTGTTAGAGCCTTATACAGTAGAACCTCTTTAATTTGGCAGGGACGGATCCACGATTTTATTTTTTAGTGAACCCTACCGGTTGGTCTGAGGTTCCTCCCTGAAAAAATATTTCTTTAAATTGCACTTTAACACAGATTCATAAATTATCATTATTAAAAATAATGGGAAAAATATGCATAACTTATATGTGAATAAATTAAATTGCAGGGGTTTCTTTAACCTAAAGTAAACTGAATTTGTTTTTTCAATTCCAAAATTGCTGTGCTCACATTATTGCTGAATCGCGCACCATAGTTGTAAATTATCAAATCAATGGTATTGAGATGCATTTCTTGGTTCTGAAAGAAAATTTTAAAAAAATATCTCTTGTATATCTATTTACAAGAATTTACTAACCTTTGTTGTTGTTGTTAAAAAAAAAATCCAATCCTTGTTGCCATTTACTCCTTACAGAATGGCACTGTGAGTAGTTGAATTACACAGAACACTAAGTCTCATTTTAAATGACACACATCACTAATATGCAATAATAAGGCCACTAGAAAAGGCACTATATCATAACAGCTCCACAGTAGATGTTAACTTAACAATAGACAAAACTACTACATTTGAAGGCGTGATATTTGTCCCTTTTCTACCAGAGTCTGAGATACTCGTTCACTAATACAAAGACATAAGAAATGTAATCCAAGCTCAAAGGATCACTTCCTGCGAAATAACTTCTATAATGAAACCACAAAGCAATTGTAGGGATTTAAGGTTTCTAGTCCTTAGATTTTAATTTAAAAAGTGATTTTGTATGTAAAATTGTATTTGAAAATATAACCTTATTTAAACTAATGAATAATGAATGTGATTCCATTGTAAGGTTCATTAAGTAAAAATTCATAAATCCCACAGACAATGTGGTTTTTAGTTGTGGAAAAGTGTAAGAGATTTTCAAAAAGGTTGGTGCATTTGAATGATTTTTAATCAGTAACTAGTACTGTAGTAAATTTGTGATAATGATTGAACAACATACAGCGTGCCCTACCTAGTTTGACAATGTTGTAGCCATTACCGTTGGTGGTGCCATTGTGGTTGTGAGAGTGTGTGTGTGTGAATCAGATGATATGCTCATGAGAAGAGTGTCTTCTTCAGCGGTCCATTTGTTATTAATGGCAGTTGTTTAATTTTTTCATTTTGTTTCTTGTTTGAGCTTGATTTATTAAAATGATGTTTTAATTTAAAACCAATTATTCAATATTCATAGACCACTTTTTAGATACTTCAAGTTGGTGCTTTGGAAGTTTTTTAGTTGTATAATCTCTTCTAGAAAATTTGTGTAACACACTTTCATTAAAATTGCAAAAAAAGGTACATTTTTCAGTATGTTTTTTTCTTGTGTTGGGGCTGTTTTGAACATTTTTTGTCTTGTCAACCGAAGCCAATGTCTTGAGAATCAATGATGCATGCAAATTTTAGGTTCTGTCCCAGTTGTTAACAGCACTTAAACTTAACTTTTCAAAAGCCACAGCAGCAGTTCTGTTCTTGTCCTTGAAAAATTAAATTTTTCTCCACCTTAAAAAAGTTGAATAAAATTTTTGCATCTTTAATATAAATGAAGTTTTATATCTATCACTTTGCCATGTTCTATAAAAAACTTTGAGTAATCATGAAAGTAAGGTGTTACTGTAGAGAACCTCATCTTAATTAACACTTAGACAACCTAAATATTTTGAACTATCAGTCTTTGCTGAAGATGACAGATTATATTGCACATTCTGGATTATACAATGTCAGACTAAAGAGGTTTTATTGTATTATGATTTCATGTTATTTTAATTTAATGTATTGTAAGCAACAGGCAATTAAATTTATGAATTGTTTTAAAACATCCAGAAGTATTATCATTCATTTTTAGAAAACAGTCGAGTTTGGTTTACAATCATTCCTTGAATCTACATTTAGAATTCTTGTGTCAGAAATTTATTTTACATGCAGTCAGCTTCGTCTGGTCCAACTGACCTCGAACAGACCAGACATCCCTCCAGTGACAGATTGACATATGATGATTTAGCTTGTCATTTCTGTAAATTGATAAAATTGCTTAATTGACTAGATCAAAGGAGGTCAAATGATAGGGAGTGTACTGTAATTATATTTCATTTGTTACATAACACACTCCTGAACAAGTTTAAATTCCTTTATTCAGGTATTGTGTGTCTTGATATAAGCTTGTTAAAATAAACCATCAGAACTAAGTATTCTTGTCCCATGATGTTTAGTTAATTGGTGGTAATCCAATGTCTATGACCATAATTGCAAAGTAACATTCTTGTTTTGCATCTAAGTAATATCTAAAAATTTGTAGTCCAACGTTATGGGAAAACTGACAAAACTTGCCATTGAATACTCAATGTAATTAATTTTGTAAAACCATATTAATGAAATAAATTTCACATCCTGTCAAGAATGATTTTTTCTTTATGTTTATCATATAGAATTTTTTTTAATGAAACAGAGGAGTAAATACAAAGACGTTGAATATGTGGTTTTAAATTGCGAGACATTGATATTATTACTATCATCATTATTATCCCTTTTTAACAATCTGACATTTAGAAACAAAGTTTCTTTCATGTACAGTGTTTTATATTGGTTATAATGCCAATTCCACTATTCATTTTGTGGCTAGTGTAACACACTGTCCATACATTTCCCATAGATATCAAATTTTTAATCTAGATTATCTGAAGATACGTCACAAAGACAAAGGTTAAATTTTTCCTTTTCTCCCCTTCCATTTCCATCAAGGTTCTCATTTCACCTGGAATCTCGTGCATTTCCAGATGCTTGTGTTATGTAAGAAATTATGGCCACATGGCCACCCAGCTGGGGATGATGGAGCATAAATGTAGCAAATAATGCATAAAATAAAATCCAAATTACATATATTTAGATCCTCACAAACATGACACAATGAGGATGAAAGTATAGTCCTGAACTTAACGATTGACAGACATGATTTAACATATTTATATAATAAAATTATAATAATTTTCATGTAAAATAATAAACTGTATTATGTGTGAACACACTATTTTTCCAGCTGATCCGAAGTCTCACTAGAATCTCAGGCCTGGCTCCGGCCACCAAGTTGTTAATTTAACAGGTCTGTCAAGTGTGTGGGTTTCTACTATACAAATAAATTTGTTCAATTTACAAACTGGTGTCACAAGTTACTGAATTATGGTGAATTTAAGAATTTTTGCTACATGTCATGAGATAATAAAGATATTGCTATTTTAATACAGAGACATCCTTTTGAGTCAACTACATTATAATTATCATAGCAACAAAATCTTCCATGTGAAGTCAGGTAGACTTTGCCTCTTCTTAGTGAGACCAACCATTTAATGAACTTGAGTGTTTTTGAATGGAATAGAAGAAAAATATGACATAAATAAATAACAAGAAAAATAGATACAAAAATTTTATTGTCTAGTGTTGCACGATGAAGCAGAGATCTCTTGTGAATTGTATGATTTTGCATTATTTCATCATGTGATGTCCCCATCCAAAGCAACAGGAACATGCTACAAATTCTGATTAATTTCATAGCCTTACGCTTCCTGGTGTACAGAATGATGTGTTGTGTTGAAGAGCTGATGTTTCAACTGCCATTGTGTAGTCTTCTTCCGGATTCTCTTTCTATCTATAATTTCTGTCAGAAACAACTGTTTAAATTGTAAGGGATTCTAGGTGAACAACCTCTTTTGATACATGCCCAAGACCTGGAAGTCATCGATTCAGTAACATTTGATCAATTTTAAATGTAATACTCATGAACAGTAAAATAATTTTTGTGATAGGAAGGTTCCAAACACAGACACTTATATTCATGGGAGAGAATGAAAAGTATTCAGCACGATATTCTACACTAACATTTAGTTCAAGCACTCACGAGGAATAATTATTTACTCCCCTATGCTACAAAAAGAGAAAGAAAAATAATAGTTTTGAAATGCATGGTAAACATACAACAATGAAACTCTTCAAACAGTTCCCTGCATTTATTGTATATCACACCAACAATTATGTAAAAAAATAATTGAAGTGAGACATTTAGTGGGTTATTTGATGTGACACAAGAAAGCATCTCATGGGTATGGGTTTCAAGTGTTTCCTAGAACTAAAAGAAAAAATAGTGACAATTGCCAAAATTTGATACAATAATTTCAATATTAATACACCTGGAACAGAAAAGAAATGTGTCCTAGTGGCAAAATTTGTAACTAGTCTCATAAAACACTGAAGTAAAATTTTGAATACTAAATATATTAAAAAATCTTACCAAAAAAGAGATTTTTTTACATAATTTATTACAAAATCTGCTGTACACGACAATTCAGATTTTTACAAATATCACAACATGAAAACGTGGTATCAATATTTCTCAATAAAAATCAATCAATGATTCACATAAAAATATCTCATCTTAAAAGATAGCATAAGAAAATTATATAAATCAAACTGGTCTAATGAAATAACACAACATACATTTACATTTTAAAACACTTGTCTTTTGAGTGGAAAGTCTTCTCATTTGTACAAATCACCTTCAAGTTGTTTCTCAAACGATTTCAAAAGCTTACTATTCATGAATATAATCTCACCCGATGGGAGAAACTGATTAACTACTAGTGATACTGTCTCAACATCAGTCAACATAACAACTGGGTTAGATCTGAACTGGAGGTACTTTTCCATCTCCTTTACAATAATATCCAAAATATTTTGAGCTTGCAACGTATTTTCACTTTTCTTGCAAATCAATACAAAAGATAAATTACCAACACTTTGCCACAATATGGAAATAACTGTGCCAGTTTCAACTTTCCATTTTCTTTCCAAGAAAGTTCCTCTGATAGATGATTCTTCTTTCTTGATAGGTAAAAGTGAATGGTTGATTTTCATGGTATAATGCATCTTGACTTTGCTAGCAATCATTTCAAGAAAACTCTTTTTCTCTTCTGACGTTTCAAAAAGTTTAATGCTTTTACTACTCGTCCTCACAAACTCCGCTTCTTGATTGATCTTGGTCTCTTTGTGCTTGGGTGATGTAGGCCTGTTATCTCCACTGTTCTGAGCATAATAACAAGTATAAAAACGGTAAAACACAATATCACACTGTTTTTTGTCAAGAGTATGGAGCAAGAATGCATATACCATGATACCAGTTAATTTTAAAACAAATATTTCACTATTAAAGAAGCAAAACAAATCCAACAGAAAATGTTTCGATTTTTAACACTAACCTAATTGACTCAACGTGTCCACAAGTAACGAAGAAAATTAGCCGTTTCTTATAATGGTAAGCGCTATATTCCTGAAAACAATGCTCTCTTCACTCTTTCACTCACGCACACTTTTCAACTACACACGGAACTCATTACTCGCAAGTTCATGTATCATTCACGACCACCTGTCAAGCGATCTGCAAGCGAGTTTCCCTTTAATACATGCTGATGCACTGTCACCCTTACGTCCGCCGCACATGTGAAACACATTTCGTGTCAACACGATTTCGGGTGCTTCGTAAAGCATATATTCGTACGTATTCGTATGAGGTATAAATACGTATAAGGTAAATCCACGGATTATACTGGGTGCGGCAGCGAATCGGGCGATTATGGAGGGGGTAGTGTGGGCTGGTAATGGAAAGGTGGGGGTTCAAAGCATTTCAGTAACAATGGACGGTTGGACTAACCCACAACGTGCGTTCGCCGTAAAGGCTTATTACGAAACCCGTAGTTATGCAGCTGCCCAGCGCCGTTTTCGAACACAATTCGCGATACATCGTAATCGGCCAGTGCCTACACCACATGCAATAAAGTTGTGGGTTGCAAATTTTGAAGCCACTGCATCAACAAACAGAAGAAGAGGTGGTGGTAGGAGAACAGCCCGGACTCCAGCAACAAGCAACAGCCCGGAGCAACAAGCCATACAGCCCGAGTGAGTATGCATCTTCTGAATGACGTTTTTCCTAATCGTTTAATCTCTCGAAACGGAACAATTCCATGGCCCGCACGTTCGCCCGATCTGTCGGCCTGTGACTTTTTTCTGTGGGGCTACCTCAAAAGTAAAGTCTACGAGCAACGGCCGATGACATTGGATGAACTGAAACAAAACATTCGTCGAGAGATTGCACGAATACCGCAGCAAATGTTACGGGACGTTATGAACAGTTTTCATCGGCGGCTTGACGAATGCCTGATGAGAGAAGGACGTCACCTTGCCGACGTAATTTTCAAAAATTGAATTAGTTTAGTGAAATATAAATGCTTTTCTATGTAGATTATTATGGTATTAATAAATTTTTTGTAAACAACTTCATCAATTTTTGACACTTATTTCAAAATCGCCCGATTCGCTGCCGCATCCTGTATTATGTTCGTTCCAGCAGCAAATTCCAAACAGTTCGGAATTCTCTCAGAATTTCCTCAGAGCGCATGCGCGGAATTCAGGACGGTTCCGAACCGTTCGGGATTGTTTGCTGCTGAAACGCCTTACACACGCCATAGTTTAAATTTCGTCCGTTAGATGTCGCATGAACTTAACAGCAAGTCCATCTCGCGAGGAAAAATTTAAACGATACAGATGTCCCCTCGACATGGCGCGTTGATCAAAAGCCAACGGCGCTTTTTCAAGTTTTCCAAATAAAAACAACACAAACACCGGTACAATTACATTTCCTCTCTTTATATTATGTAATTCTTAAAAACAGCTCTTAAGGTCGAAGTATTTGAATGGTATACCTTATTCTTCATTCCATAAGTGGTTAACTACGTCTTTCCAAAAAATAAAAAAAAATCAAGCAGTGAATAGTCAGTACAAAACTTCAAGAGTATTGTTCAAAATTTGACAATAAAAGGAAAGAATAAGAAATAAATCTACATGATAAAATGCGGTTTATCAAATAATTTGTAAAACGTGTAAATTCCTGTTATGTATGACAAACAAAAAGTTTGTTGAAAAACAAAAACCTAAATATTGATCAAATTTCGCGACTTTCTTGAATATTTAGTAGTCTTACTTTTAGGTTGTCTTAAACTTTTAGAAATTGTAATCAGTTTTCTGTGCATTTTAGCCGAAACGATTTTTTCTGTTATAAAACAATGATGGTTTATGTTTAAACGGTGTTTAATTTTTAAAATAATTTTGTTTTTAATCCCCTTTTTGTGCTCTTACTCTGTTGTCTGATGAGCGAGTTTTATAGTCTCGGTTTGGCAGAGAATTTTCATATTAGTTTCTGCGACCATATGATAGTAGTATCGAGTGTTTGGTGTATTTATATAAAGAATTTACGTGTTTTCTATTTCCTGTACAAAAATGTTAGGGCACTAATGACTTCGATGTCGGTGAGCTGTAAAGCCCTAATAAAAAAATCTATTTATATTTTCCGCAATACAATTTTCTTTGCGTTCCCCATTTGGGGATCACAGTAGATGGCATGTTCTTAGCTTGCTTCTTTTCTTGCTTTCAGTTTTCGTTGAAATTTTGATATTTGATTCAGTGTTATGGCGTTCAAGCCTCGACAGTTTTTGGCGATAGTTCTCGGCCTTCCCCGTGGTGCGCTGGGGTGCATCTAAGGTAACCACTGGGCTTATGGGAGTGAACTATCTGTACCTTCTATAATCTATGGGTAAATGCCCCCTTTCCACCGCGCCCGTCTGTGAACAAAACATAGATTTTCCATGCCGTGGGTTGCCAGTAGCCTGTGCTGAGTCTGTTGTTGCCAGAACGGATGTCCCTTGATGCCTGCGAAACCCGACAGGACCCTTCTTATCCAAAGCCAGCCAACGCCGGCCAGATGGTCTCAAATTTTCTTCCTAGAAAAAAATTATTTTATTTAGTTTTAAAAATATCGGTATTTTTTGAAACCCACGTTAAAAATAAAGAAATATGACACCAAACACGGCATAATTACATAAACAAATCAATGATAAAATATACCGTAAAATACGCGGTGATTCAGAATTCACTACTCGTCGAAATTCGAACTGCACCCAGTGAGAGCCAGATGTTGTGGGGAGCAATTTCCTCCTTAATAGAAAAAAATTCTATTTGTTTCTAAAGATGTCGCATCTATTCTGGTGTTTATGAAATCACGTAAAAAATGAAGAACAATGATACAAGACACGACGTAATTACAAGAAAGAACAAGTACAAGTTAACCATAAAATATGTCGCTTTACGTACTTATTTATTTCCAAAGGAAACCCATCATGTACAATTTAATTAATAAACCTAACACTGATATTGATACGTAGATAGTATTAAATCAATTAATCAATTGAAATGAAAAGAATACAAAAATGAGAAAACACAAAAAGAACATAAAGAACAAAAAATCTAATCAAATAAATAATTAAAAACTTACGACCTTTTATGGACGAATAATATTTATATTTTCTGTCAAGAGCTCACTACGTTTCGACGTGGATTAAAAAAAATCTAACCCAGGACAGCAAGCAGATGATTTCACAGGAGAAGGTAGTTTTGAAGAACTTTTGAATGAGGATGGCGTGTTACCGAAGAAGTCTATGACATCTAACACCTCATTCCCTCTCTCATGAGAAGGGGTAGGCAGCTGTGATGACCGGAGGGGATTCTTCGGGAACCTGTGATCCGAGAGACGGTGGCGGCGATAGCGGGCCCATAGGACCTGCGGCGCGGTAAGAAAATTAACATAAAATAAAATATAAAAATTAACAAATATCACATGTCTCTCGACTTGACAGAAAATGAAAAACAATTTAATTGTTGTCGTAAATGCATTTCTTCTACATAAACTGAATAGAAACGAATTTTCTTTACCAGCTTATTGGACAAATGATTTAATTTAAGTAAGGTATACATTTATACAATTTGTTGGTACTATTATTTTTGTAAGTCAGAATGGACGTCAAGTTTAGTGGGTACGCGTAGATTGATTTTATCGCTACTCCGGCTCAGCGCATTGCAACTGAAGCGTCGGAAATATGAAAGTAGGAATTCCAAGAATTCTTTTTTGTGTTTCTGTTACCGGCAAAGAAGGAGATCAGGCACCATAAAAACAAAGACTTTTGAGTGAAATTATAAATAGTAACAATAAGTAATGTACATTGTGCTTTATACTGTCTGTAATTTAGTAGTTCATTTAATGTATACGTGATAATTGGGAATAATTATACAAGTCACGAGACCAATTTTTTAAGAGGAGGGGGTCGGGGAGAATCCTTAGCGCCGCCACTGCCTAGGGGCACGAAAGTCGACAAGACCAAGTAAGTGAGAGCCGTCTAAGGCACCAGTCACCGAATTCTCTAGCAGGAAAATGACGCTGATCTTTCTTCTTGTATCAAGAGGTATGAGCAGCATAGTCGAGCGCAGGGCGGATAATAAAAATATATGGAAAAAAGTGTAGTGGGTAATCAGCATTCCTGCCCACTCAGCAGTCAGCATCTTGCTCCGGCTAGCTAACTCAATTAATTTAGGATGGGGCAGGTTCGGCCCCTTTATTACAAGAAAATACACACTGAATAGGTAATAATACACACAGCTGAAATAAATTAGGTTTTAATTACTATTTACTTACATTGAAAATATTACTAGATTTCTACTCCTGCGTACATCCCACACACTTTCCCCCAAAAATCACACCTTATCACCATTGTACACTTGTTTACATGAAGCGTTGGTTCACTACTAGTTCCAACCTGATTAGCTTCATAACCAATAAATGAATTAAAATTTTCAATTACCAAAAGAAATTGTTTCTATTGATTGTTACTAAAATTACACCTTGTCTTGGTTCTTTAACCACGGAGCACATGCTTATTCGTCTTCATAATCGCTCGCCACTTCTGCTATTTTTCTGATTGCTGTCATAACCATTTACCTTACTTTTGAAAGTTTGTAACTGGCCTGCCAGTCTCGAAACTGCGTGGGTGCTCAAGGCCCTTTCGGGATTAATGACCCAAGGGCCACCTTGTAGATTCGGCGCCGCCACCTGACAGCTGTTGACTTGTTGTCGGAGACCACTGGCCTGCGCCCCTCGAAGTACCATACGGCTCGCCTCCAGTCAGCTCGAACCACTCGACGGTCTAATTAAGGCACTTAGCCCTTTCGCTAGTTGACGTTGTATTGAAGCCAGAACCGAACACACTGTGAGAGGATTTCGGATACTGATGCCCCTCGATAACTAGGTAATTATGATCTATTAAGCAGAATTCGTCGCCCTAATTAAACAAAAACGACGTAATTCGTTAATGACTCGATCCTAGTTGTCGCGCTCGAACTCCCTAATTATGACGATCATTCTTGTAACGTGGTAATCAGGGATGACCTGAGTCACCAAGCAATGATCTGGATTGAAGCGGGGCGATGCCAGAAAAAGTTCAAAGTGTCAGATCACCAAAAAAATTTAAGTGTCTGATCACGAAATTTTTAAGTATCTCGTTGATGACATGTCTCGGTAGATGAACTCCACGTCTATCTCTCTGAGTGATTCCAAGTAAGTCAGATCTCTCAGTCAGTCAGCAAGTAAGCAAGTACGATAAGTAACATCTCTAGTGATCCTGAGCACTTTCGCGCGTTCCATTTTATCACATCTTCCCCACTAATTTTCGAAATTTCGCGATAAAGGCCCCACCCTCCCACACATCACGTGTCACTTTGAACCAATTACTTCATTTTATTTACTCCACGTGGAGTTGGTTTGATTGGTTCTCTAAAAAAGGCGTAGGTTGATTCTTGACGAATCACAAGACCTCTTTTTGAACGCAACGACGTAGTTTTCATCGCCGCCTCGGCACGAACACGTGGCCCTAGATTCTCTCGGGGTCCTATTCTCTTAGCGCGGCGGCGTGTCATCTCTTTGTCGCCTTGCGTGCGACGTTCCCGCTTTCTCGCGCGCGAACCACTTGTCCGCCTTGATAGTCATCTTTATTTCTTGGGTCTTTGGCGGCTCACTAACTTGTTCACAATCACGCGTTACGTCCCTTAGCGCAATCCCTAATGCAATCCTCCGTCTTTTCGACTTTCCCTTTTCGAGGGCTTCGTTCGTTGTTATTATGGTTTGTCTTGAAATACCCAAGAACCCTCTTTTTGAATTTCTAGATAGTCACCCTAAATTTGTAAAGCGTTCTTCCCTCCTTTGTTAAGTTTTTTGTTCCCCCGTCTTGGGTTATTTTCACACTTTTGTGCTTTGTTTCTTTTCGTGTTTTATCTGCCGCGCGTTCTACTGCGTTGGGCGTCCTTCCTTCAAAGGGGCTGTTTTATAATGTTATTTTGATTCTTTGGGGAGTCACCCACGCCACGCGTCAACCGTCTTATTTTTGCCCTTCACGCTCCTTTTCAAAAACCTAGCCTCCTCGAGTATGCAAAGGTTAAATTTGATGCTTCTTTTAGTATTATTCCTTCTAATTCTTAATTAAATGTAATGAATTAAATCCTCATCACAGTATGCAAGTTAAAGTTTCTCGTAACTACACGCAGTCCTCAAGAGAGTATATTTTGTCAAGGAGTATTTTTACGTCATCAGCAAAAATTAGATACTTGCAATAGATTACTTTGTAAATGACATTCTAAACAGATTAAATAAGAAAGGGGCAAGGTGGGAACCTTGAGGAACATCTGAGAGCACAGGAAATGTCCTGGAGAACACGTTACCATACCTTACTATCATGCCACAATTGTGAGACAGCTAATGAGCCATTCCCTGAGTGGACCGGAAATACCATATCCCTCGAGTTTGCTCACTAGAAGATTGTGATTTATCCTGTCAAATGCCTTAGAGAAGTCCAACAGAATGTAATCAACTTGATATTGTCTAGAGAAAGCAAAGTTGATATAATTTTGGAGCAGGATGAGATTAGTTGCAGTAGATCTTCCGCTTCTAAATCCATGTTGTTCCTGGTCAATAAGAGACTTGTAGTTGAATGCAAGGACATCCAGGACCAGGCTCTCAAACACCTGGGCGAGAACAGGTAGGATAGCTATGAGGCGATAGTTGGATATGTCACAACGGTCACCACTTTCGAAGATAGGGGCCACATAACTCAATTTCAGACAAGCGAGAAATATATCTTTCTTCAATAGCATGTAAAAATGTAATGCAAGATGGAGAACCAGATTAGCGCTGCAGAATTTTAAGGCTATAGGTGGAATGAAGTCTGATTCTACACCTACACAAGGGTCAAGGGCTTTGAGTTTGTCTTCAACTTGCGTAGCTGTTACAAAGACATCAGTTAAGTTGCATATTGTACCAAGTCGAATGTTGAAAAACTGGAAGAGATTGGTCTTTGTTGATAGATGAGAAGAAGTCTGCAAGAGGCTCACATTGAACTTCTGGGTCTTCTGGTTCATGATCTTTGTAAAAGATACGGGATGGCTTTGGGGCGCACATGAGGTTTTTGATGTGAGACCAATTGACGTGACGTGAGACTTTGACATTATTTGGTAACGCAGATTCTATAGATGTGATGTAGTTCCGATAGCACTCACTGGCTTCAACAGTTTCCAGCTATTTCTTAGAACTCTGAATTCTTAATAGTCATACATTTCTCAAGTTTCTTTGAATAATTTATGAAGAACCATTTTCGAATGACGTATTGTGTCAACTCTGAGTTGAAACACTATGGAAAGATTTATGAGTTTATGGGTTCTAAAACGAGTGCTTAATTTGATTGTATTCGCTAGGCTACTGCAGAAGTCTGTGAAGTGTTCATCGGCTTTATCGGGAAGGATCATAGAGGGGTCGCTCTGACTTTGAATCCAATCAAAAACTGCGTCCAAGTTGCATTTCCTAAAGTTATAAGATTTGGAGGGTGGGTTATATGCGTCTTCTATAGCCATCATACTGATAAAAAAGAGAGGTGAGAGTTTACAGTCGGGTAGGACCAAAATATCTTAGACTGATTACACTTCCGTGTCAGGGTTTGTAGAGAAGATGTGGTCGAGTTTGACGTCATAATGATGTTTAATAAAGTTCCGTTGAGCTAAATGTAAGAGGTGGGCCATTTCAATGAGATTTTGGGAAGGATGACTAGGAGAGCATAACGATAGGTCGTCCCAGGTAGTGTTTGGTTGTTTGAAATCCTCAAGAAATACGAGTTTAGATACAGATGAATTAGATGAGGTGATATCTACTACCGCATCACAGAATCTTTCGTATTTCTAAATAGGTTGGTTAGGAGGAAGGTATGCTGCGCAAATAATAATAGATCTACTCGACTGAATGCGGACAAATATACATTCGCCATCAGTGACTTGGTTGTTAGTTTACAACATGGGAACGAAGAGATAACTACAATGAGAATTCCACCGAAGAGTTAACTACATGAGTTCTTTGGAACTTGATTGCGCATTGCGGTCACATCTGAAAGTAGAGAAGTTATTGAGGCCCAGCTGAAAATGAGCAATATTAGGCGTAAGGTTTGTTTCCAGGAGCGCAAGGATGTCATACATACATGGATATAGTGCAATGTTTTACTTAATATATTTAATTTGCACCGAAGGCCGTTGGCGTTTTGATAATGATATGATAACTGAATGGGAATGGGTTTTTAATAGTTAAGTTCTTTTGGTATTTAACTACTCGGATCTCTAACTCTTCTATCAGACCGTTTAAGAATTTGTTCTTTGGAAGTTATGTCTCTCGATAGAGTCACATTCTTCAAACTATCATCATCCATGGTATTATATTTGCCACTGAATTTTCCGACCAACTGAGTGACATCCTCAACGTGGTCTTAGGCAGTTATAAATTATTTATTTATTTATTTATTGTCAGTCTAATTGGCTTGACGCTAGTATAGCGCTTCTGCACAGTGTAGCCAACACTTTTACTTCGCTTTCGTCCATAGGAGTAATGATATATGTGCCTCGCGTTATGTTGGTAGGAAATTCGAATTTATGAAAACTTAAATCTATCGATAACATCGGCCATCAATTCAATGCTCGTGCTCTTGTGGCGTATTTTGTTCCTTCTGCATCGAATGTATGGAATGAATATTCCTTTGTGTCTTAGTTGGTTGTGTTATCAAATTGTATTTCTTTACAGAAAATAGACGCTCTCGTGACTTGTATAAATATTTACTCGGATATTATTTAATTCATAGAATTTGGAAATTGTCGTGTTAGGTAGGAATTGAAGAGAGAAGTACATAAAAAATCATATATCCGCTAGTGTTCTGGAGAGGTCTTCTTTGTGAGAGAACCATCGGCCGTGTCCACGATTTTAGATTTTTTTTCCCTTGGGGCTTTAGGGCTCGCCAACGTCATAGTCATTAGAGCCCTCACTACTTTAGAACACGTAATTTCTCATAACAACTATACATACTACGCACAAATTCTCATAGCTCTTTTACGCCAGCTGTTACTCGGTGCTCGCCTCTTATTGGTGTAGAAGGAAAAAAAGGAGGGATATGCGACACAATCATGTAACCAACTGCAGCTGATTGATACTGATACGAGACAGCACGTAGTATTTTCGAGAAATATGAAAATAACACATTTTATTTCTCCTCATGGCGGTTCTCTCTCGAATAAGGTCTCTACTCAAAGCGAGTCCCGACGCGCTGGCGTAACACCCCCACCCACCACTCTGGACGTTAAACTACAAATTGTCTGTCACTTTTAATGCTTGCTGACCTAAGTTTATTTCATAACGCAACATGGTAATAGCAGCATGTGCTGCGATTAACTGTACGAACAGACAAAAGAAGGGAAGCGGAATTTCATTTTACCAGTATGAGTGTCACTTACATTGTTTATCGTCAATGTTTGCCGCATAATCTTTTTAACTGATAATTCGTTTTTGTAGTTTTCCACGAGATCTGGACACAAGAAAAAAGTGGATAATAGCAATGAAAAGAGAAAACTTCGAGCCATCTCAGTACAGCAGGCTTTGTAGTAAGCATTTTGTTAAGGATTCATTCCAAATAAGACCCAACTCCTCTTTTGAATTTTTGAAACCTGATGCAGTTCCTACCATATTTGACTTATGACTTCATTTGCAAGGGAAGAGGAGAAGGTGGAACATGAAAACGCGAGTACACTTAGAAGAAGAAGAAAAACAGCTTATAATGTAAAATGGCAATTTTTAATATTATTTTTCTGCTATGATTAGGGAAGTTAGTTACAATATTTAATTTATTTGTTATCTGGTTTTCATGTGTTATTATTTTTCCTGCATGAGATTATGTTTACATTTCTGGTAGGTTTGTACTATTCCCTATTTTTTCAATTCATTTTAATGACCAGTCAGAGTGGTTGTATCAGTATCAAAACCAGCACAAAAAATAGATAATCTACCATCAACATCATCTACTTCTGTGAAATATCACAGTGTCACACCTCAAAAAAGATAGCACAAAATGCAGGAAACAAAGCTGTAAGTAACAAGTAATCAATTTCAGTAATAATGAGGGTAGCTGGTTATAAATTTCTCTGAGATGTTTCTCAGAGATGGGATAATGCTGAAGTTGGGGAAAAAAGTCAGAAGTTGGGAAATTCCTTGGCTTCCCCCCCACCCCCCCACCCCCCTTCATTCGAACCCTGCTTATATTTGATCCATATTAAATTGTTGATTAGCCCTTCATTTTTTTTACTATTCATCCATAGCAACCAGCCTCATGATGCAGCAATATTACATTACTCCATAGCTGGTTTTTGTGGGATTTAAGAAGCACAATACAATTAAACAACTATGAATTATATTATATTCTTTAGGACGAAGAAGTACCTGGAGATGATGCAGTTTACTCGAAGATTAAAGATGATTTACAGATGACAGACACAAGAATCAAGAAGGAAATGGATGTAGAGGAGGTATCTTCCTGCATGAGATGGCAATATTGTTCTTTCATAACTAGTCTTCATGGTGTTTAAATTAAAATATTTTGAACAACCTTGTAAGTAGAGTGATTTTTAATTAACACACGACATTTTAACTGTTAATTTCAGTCATCAACAAGTGAATGTAGCAGATAAACAAATAAATGAATTTTATCTTGATAATAAAAACAAGTTAACTATATATAAATTAAAAATAATCCGTAGAAAAATAATTAATGAAAAAACAAATCATCAAAGCTCATTCATTTATATGAAAGAAAGCAGCTGTCAAAACATTGTGTGAGTTAATAAAAGATCAGTCTACTTACAAGGTCGTTCAAAATATTTTAATACAAATATGATGTTAGATGAGAATATTATCAATATTGGTGGTATTTCAATTGCTCATAACACAAAAATGGATAATATTAACTCTTCAGGATGAAATACCTGAAGATCATGCAGTTAACTTGAAGAATGAAAGTGATGACACAAGAGTTAAGAAGTAAATAGAAGTAGATGAGGTAATCAAAAGTTTTGTTGAAATTAAGTAAATGCATTTTATTGACATATTTTAAATATTATATAGATTAAATGAAATTAATAAGTGAGTATGCGTTTATTAGTATAAAGTATGATAGGTTAATTAAATATTATATGAATGTTGTTATTAATTCTTTAAAAGTGTAATTGCATCTAATGTATTCCTCTTGATGTTGTATTTCATTATTGTGATGCGTTTTAATAAACAAAAGCTGACAATTTTTATCGAAAGACATAAGAAAATAACTGTATCATAACACAGATTCTTGATGTGCTTGCTAGTCGATATTAATGAAGACAATTGGCATTGTTTTTAGAAGATTTGATTTTATGTGATCTAAAGTGATGTAATTAGGTGTTGCTCTCTCATTCAAATGTGATACTAGCCCAACCGGTCGCGCAGGTGGTAGTCTTCACCAAGTCATCCCTGGTTCGATTCCCGGTGGGTTCAGAAAAATTATATTTTCACATTAATATAGATTTGACTAGTGAAAAGCAAACCCTCCTTCCTCTATCCAGCGCCTCCTAGTATCAATAACTGGAACTATTACTAACTACTTCTAGTAACCCCTCCATGTGGGCCAAGTTGTTGGTAAACCTACCTACTAACAATGGTCTACCACCCAACTCCTAACTCCTACTGCTCCATGTAGATAAGCTTCAATAGCAAGCCATATTTCCCATAATACAACAATAAAATGTTGTATATTTTAGTAGTTACAGTGTATTGCAAATGTATAGGCTTGCACTTCTTAAGATACTGATACATTGCCACATTGTGTGACTCATCACGATTTGAATAAATTCATTTCCTCCCCAATTTACATTCCCCCCCCCCTCCCGCCACCAAGTTAATTTTTTAAAATGTATTTAGGTAATAAGTGAATTGTAGAAATGTCCTGGAAATTGTGCTTTAAGAAAAGTGTGAGGGTGAGGTATTTAAGTATATCTCTGAAACCATCATATACATTAAAATGCAAATCTCCCAGAGAATTACGGTTCCTTTTCTGTGTAACTGGTTGGAGTAAATCACACAAATGAAATATGATGAATTCTTATTGTTTATCTTTCACCTTTTTACTTAGCTCCCAACATATTTAAGAGAGCTAAAGTGAAACCTTTACACAAGAAAGGAAACAAACTTAATATTGGAAATTACCGACCAATATCTCTACTACCCACTTTCTCAAAAATCCTAGAAAAATTGTTCTATAAGCGTCTTCTAGATTTTTTATCAAAATATAACATTCTCTCTGACGATCAACACGGTTTTAGGAAATCCTTTTCCACTACAAGCGCCATATTTTCCTTCTTAAACGATGTTACCACATCTCTAGACAGTGGAGAAAATCCTCAGGGTGTTTTTCTTGACTTATCCAAAGCATTCGATGTCATCGATCACGGAATTCTCCTTACCAAATTGCATTCTTTAGGCATTCGTGGACTTCCACATCAATGGCTAACTTCTTATTTAAAAGATAGATATCAACAAGTAGAAATATCCTATACTAAAAATAAAATACTTGAGCGTTGTCTTTCAGAAACAAAGCCACTTACTTGCGGAGTACCCCAAGGATCAATTCTCGGCCCTATACTCTTTTTATTGTATGTGAACGACATGTCATCATCCACATCAGATTGCAAAATGGTTCTTTTTGCTGATGACACTAATTTACTATGTAAACACGCCAATGCTCAAAAAGTTTTGTCTAACCTTTCGACTTGGTTCCATGCAAATCGTCTCATTGTAAACACTGACAAAACAGTGTCTATGTCATTTCACAATAGTATCACAAAATCTTTACCCCAGGTTTCTCTTTCTTTAAACGGAACACAATTAAAAACTGTTACGAATACAAAATTCTTAGGTCTCCATATTCAAGTAAACCTCAAATGGAATAGTCACATTGACAATCTTAATTCCCAATTAAGCAATCTGTGTTACGCATTCCGAATCTTAGTTAACGTAGTTAGTCCATGTATTTCCCGTTGCATTTATTTTGCAAACGTTTACTCCCATTTACGTTACGGCATTACCTTCTGGGGTAATTCCGGTCAGAGTATTCAAACTTTCAGAATTCAGAAGAGGATAGTTCGGATAATTTGTAAATCTCACCCCCGAAACTCTTGTAAACCTTTATTCAAGGAATTAAATATCTTAACACTTCCCTGCATTTATATTTATGAAACGGTCGTGTTTGTTAAGACCGAATTACTGAAGTGCCACCCTTGCTTTATACGAAACAGTCTCGTTCACGAACACAATACTCGCAATAGTAATAATATTCATCGCCCTAGAGTGTCAACCACTCTTTGCCAAAAAGGACCTTATCATTCGGGAATCGTTCTATATAATTCCCTGCCCAAGAATATAAAAGATATTATGAAATTGAATATCTTCAAATCCGCGGTTAAAAACTACCTCCTGCACCAGTGCTTCTACACTGTAAAAGAATTTATTGATTTTAATAAAAGTTAAATTCGTCTTGTACTTTATCACGCCATTGCTGTAGCACTTTTTAAATAACTTATAACAATTTCAAAAACTATTTTCTTGCATGATTGTGTTGCCGTATGGCTCATATTAATTTAGTTTTATGTGTACTCAACTTTGGCACGGTTGTGTACATAAATTCTGTAGCCCCATCCTGGCCCGGGTTTTTCTCCGTTTTTCCTTCGGGTAGAGGCGGATTTCTTATACAGGTTCTCTAGGCTTTGTCTAGGGGCGTGTTTATTGTAACAATAAATCGTGAATTTAGTGGGTTTTTTTTCAACTCTTATGATTTTTAAACACTATACTCAGAATAATCTATAGTTCGATAATGACTTGTACATGTAATTTTTTGCGTAAAATTACAAACATATTGACATTCTATTAGTATTATAACTCGCAGCTAACTTTTTATCTTATCTAGGAACTTTGCTGAAATTTTTGAATCCGCCTCTGTCTTAGGGCCCTTGATCGGAATTGATGGGATGGTCCCTTGCTTGCTTCCGGAGAGTAAATTTGTTTATTGTCCTCCACGTGGTCATACGCAGTTTGTACTGTTTTTTGACAATAAATTTATTTATTTATTTATTTATGCGGCAATGGAATAGTTCCAGATGCACTGATGAACTATCTCTAAATTAATGAAAGGAATTACAGAATTGTCTTCTCTTCTTCCCATCATGCTCACAGCTCAAAATATCGTACGACTAATAGCCGAAGAGACCGACAAGTAGTACTTCGAGCGATATATCACATACGATATGTTGTGGAATCGCATGGGTGTGAACATTTTTTATCGCCTCCCTTTAGATTTCAAGTACCTGTATGTGCGTGTCGCTTATCGTATATCGCTTACGATACATCGCTTATCTTATATCGCCTTAGTGTGAACGGCACCTTACTCCAGTTCGGAGCATAGTGCTTCCACGAAACTCTTCCATCGGACTCGGTTTGCGCCAGGGCTGACAACTCACTCCAGACCTTCCCCATCTTCCCAGCCTCTTCCTCCACAGTCCTTTTCAAAGTCATCCTTGCTCTTCCCCTCCTCCGATGTCCTTGAGGGTTCCAACTTAGGGCCTGCCGTTCTTTTGATGTGCCTTCTTTCCTTAGGGTATGACCGTTAGGCTGCCCCGTCCATGTGCAAGAAAAGAAATTTTTCGAGCTACACTATCGCAAGAGGTATCAAAATTTGGGTAATCTTACATAGATTACGAAAAAGGTAAAAAAACAAACTAGAATTGCTTGCCATCTTCAGGGCTCTACCGCACTTTAAAGTTTTGTAAATTTTACAATTTTTCAGACCTAAACCATATGCCTTAAAATAATATAAAAATCAAGTTTAAAAGGTATTTTATCCTTGAAATAAATGAAACCAAGTACAAGGTAACAAAATAGAGTTTATAATCAATGACAAAAACTTAAAATGTTAACTTATTTTTGTGTCCAAAATTTGGCATTTCTGCTCGAGATTGCAACCTGACTCTAATAAAGCCATCTCTAGAAGTAGCGCCAGTTACACTTTGTGAGACCTCTGTTACCAGTTTAACATATCTTTCGACAGATTGTGTGTGACAAAGAAAGTCAATAATTTTCAAACTCTTTTATCTTTTGCCATGATTTGAATGTCCTAATTAGAAATATGTCGAAGAACTGGCGGTGCTGTAATCTGACACTCGTGACACAATAATTTCGGTGTAATCTCTAGCAGCGAAGTTAATTTTTTGTGGCTTAAATATTCTGCGTTTAGTGCTACTTTCAGTTTCTCTAGCTTTCGAATGTGGTCTCTATCATCAAACAACATTCTGACATGTAGGTTTTCTGAGTGCGCAAAAAAAGCATTTCTTTCGATAACAGAATCGACAACAGATCGCAGATTTTCGGGTAAAAATCGAGAGAATATAATCAGTTGAAAAACATGATTGGCTCCATCCTTAAAAGACGTCTTTTGCTTGATTAGGAACCAAATCGGGGCGTATACTTTCGCCACGTAGTTGACAAGCAATTGCAAATTTTCTGATGGATTAAGAGTACTTACGTAAAGTCTGAGTATACGATTAGCAGAAGTAAGCCATCTCGAGTGCGCCATTTTTTTTTAGGTTGACGGTTTGCCAGCTCAGGAGTACAGGAACCAGTTGATGCAGCTTGACATATCTCATAAAGATACTTTTGATCAGTACTTAGTTCATTGAGCACATTTTTCGGCAAGTCTGGCAAATTACCAGCCATCGCACAAAAAGACATCTCGGTTTTATTTTCGCAACCGGCTAATTTTTTTCCAATAGGTCCGGAATATTCTCTGGGACCCGAAGTGCGACCATCTAAGGTCAAGAATAAATGACGAAGGGGTAACTCATTGGCAAGAAGCTTCTTCACAATTTGCTGAAACAGAATCGGTTTCTTGAGTAGAACACGACTTTTTTGCTGCCCTTATTGACTCTTCAACTTGTCCCTGCAGCCGTATCATTAATCTAGCCGTTTCTTTCTTGTCAACAGCGCTTAGAACCATTTTCCTGTCATTTCTTTGATCCAACAAGAAACTTCTCTCATTGATGGGAACTTTCTTAGATTTTAAATACGAACAAGATTCAAATGAAATGCATTTACAAGAAGCAACATCGAAAAACTTCTCAGATGACTCTAAAAAAACTTCAGTTTGTTTTCAAAACGATCATTTTGTTTGCTTTTGGGATCTTTTCAAATTGAGGTAGTTTTTGAAATATGATTTCAGTAACTGAATAACTCTTTCCTTAGTTACGATCGAAGCTTTGGTCCAAATTTTGTTGATCTCTTCATAAACAATCGCAT
>NNCF01127049.1:730801-751390 GCA_002313205.1 Laupala kohalensis
ATATAGCACAATTAGTCTCACGAAGCCTCGAACTCATTATTTAAAAATCACAAAATCCGCTTTTAACACTGTAACAATCGCGACTGTACTTTTATACCTTAAAAACTTCTTTGGCTACGAACAAAACATTCGCGAGTCAAGAAAGTCCTCGAAACAGGTTGAAACTTGAAGGAATTTGCAAGTTGAAACCTAACAAATTCGAAGTCGCTGGTAACGTGTCGTTGCATGCAAATCGAAACGTCGAATATGTATTACATCTAAACAGAAAAAAACAGTAAATATTTTTTTATATTTAGTTCAGGAGCGAAATTAAGTATAGCGAAATATCGCCATAAAAATGTCAATTTTTCAAAGCTTTGAAGATTGGTAGAACGCTAAAGAAATAGTTTTATTTTATTTTTAAAATAATTTTGGTAATTACGATCAATTACGCAAATTTCAAGAGGTCTTGCGCTAAGGAAAACAAAACAAAAAAAAATCGGGACACCCTAATGATCGTTCCTTTTCCATTCTCTCCGCCTGATAGTCACTTTTACTGGTTCTACTTCTGCTATTTTCCACAGATCTTCGTTTCTTGTCACGTTGGGCCAAAAGATCTTCAGTATTGTCCTAAGGCATTTATTTACGAATGTCTGCAACGATTTCGATATTCTATGAGTAACTTTCCAAGTTCCACAACCAAACAATAATACAGATTTTACGTTACTAAAAAAAATTAAATAAATTTAAATAAATTTATTGTCAAAAAACAGTACAAACTGCGTATGACCACGTGGAGGGAAAAAAAACTAATTTACTCTCCGGAAGCAAGCAAGGGACCATCCCATCAATTCCGATCAAGGGCCCTAAGGCAGAGGCGGATTCAAAAAATTCAGCATTGTTTTGTTCCTTTGGAAATTTCACGGGCTCGCCATATTGGATATAGCTGCACAAATGCTGGATTGGCTTCCATAATTCCCGTGTGCGCTTTCTCTTCTTCTCCGCCCATCACGGTCACTTTGCTGCCTAAATATGTGGACTCCTTTATATTCCCAGTACATACTTTATGGCCGGGTTTATATAACTCTTTTACAACTTCTTATCGCTTATATAACTCTTATCATCCGTATTTCTCCGGTTTTCCTTCAGGTAGTGGCGATTTTCGTGGGTGCTAATGTCATTAATACTTTTCTTTTATTAATCACGAATTTTTACTGTACATAATATCTACAATTCACTTTGGAATAATAAATGGATAACAGTACGTATTTATTAAATAATTTCTTTCATAATGATTAAATCCGCCACTGCCCTCGGGCCCTTGATTGGAATTGATGGGATTGTCCCTTGCTTGTTTCTGGAGAGTAACATAGTTTATTATCCCCTATGTAGTCATACAGTTTGCAAGTGGTTTTTTGACCATACATTTTTTATGACAAAAAAGAAATTATTTTCTTCAAGATTGCTACTCGACCACTTGAGTACTTAAGGATTATTCTGAATCTTTGTCATTTTACATTTGAAGTGGTATTTGCCTACTTTCGAGACAGGGTTGGGAAGAACTATCTTTTATACTTAAAATACATCCACTTTATCTTGTTATCTAGTCTCACAAGAACCTTTCAACAAGCGCAGGTCTAAATTGGTCCTGATTTTTTTCTTGTGAAACATGATGGCTATTTATATAATCTGTCAAAATATTAGCATCGATGGCACACTGGAAGGCACTGAAAAAAATTATGAAAAACCGATTCTTTTTGCACGGCGAAGAGCAGTTTTTGTGGGTCTTGTACAACCCTGAACTACCAAACCGCGACACCCAAATCACGAGGCTGGGCTTCGATTCGTCCGATTTCTTTATTCAAGGAAGAAAAGCTAATGCAAACCAACAAAGCTGTTACCCGCGCATTTAAGAAAAGGAGGAGCTGATTCAGACGAGCCAAATAGTAAAACTCAGCAAGTTGAGCTAACTACGTTATTAATGTTCAAAATTTCTTTTCTCTCTATTTGTAGAAGAATTAAAGTAAAATGTTAGAACTATAATTCTATGTAATTTTATTTCAATAATGTATCACAATTTGGCAGATAAAACAGGAATATATTAACTTGTGCCACAAAATATTCATCTGTTTTTAAATATTACTTAATGCGTGTTGATGTGGATTTCTAGGATATCTTTACCCGTGTATTTCCTTGTAGAAAATGCTTATTCCTTGCACACCTGAAACATTTCAATAAACAAAAAAAATATTTCTTATATTTAAGCTATTTATTCTACAATCTTTTCTGTCCGTGCCATTCTAGATGTTTTGTTACCGCTTGATGACCACTCTACAGATACTCCACTCTACAGATGGCCAGAAAAATATAAGTATCTGCAGAGGGGATTTTCACGATGCTACGGTTAATCTTAAAGAAAAGATAAAGAAGGCCCCTGGCATAGATGGTATCACAAATTTCGTCCATTTCCAAATTAAGGACTGTTCGAGAGATTTTATTCTTGAAATTTATCAAGAATGTCTAGAAAATGGTTATTTCCATGTATCCTGGAAAGTATCCCAGATCATTTTATTACTTAAATCGAAAGATAAACCCAGGGATGCGGCGAAGTCATATAGACCGATTAGTCTCCTCCCTGTTCTAGGTAAAACTCTTGACAAAATTTTAAATTCGAAACTGACTTTTTTTTGGAAGAGCAAAACCTAATTAGCTCCCGTCAATTTGGCATGAGGAAAAAATTATCTTATGAAGACGCTATCAAATGCCTATTAAGTGACATCGAATATCTTGGTCGCTACAATAAACATGTTTATAGCATTTTTATTGATTTCGTTTGAGCATTTAATAACGCATGGCTTCCTTTTTTAATCTTACAACTAAAAAGAATTTCTGTCCAGATAATTCAGCAAGAATTTGGTTACCTTCTTGACAAATAGGAAAGCCACTTTTATATTAAATAGCTTTAGATACACTAAAGCTCTGAATAAGGGTTGTCCCCAGGGATCGCACTTGGGATCCACCTTATGGAATTGAATAATTAACGACCTTAAATGAGCGAGGGCTGAGAGTTGTAGCGTACGCCGATGATTTGGTAATTACTTTTGATGAAAACTCCAGAAGCGCTATAGAAGAAACTGCAAGTTCCATTGAGGAATTATTAGATATATGAACTGGTGAATCTAAATTGGGAATTTCACCTATAAAAACAAAGACAGTTATCTTTCAAGGTAAACTGCAAACTAGAGATCCAGTAATTAGAATTCAGAATAGGGTAATTTCGATCTGTGACAAAATTAACTATTTAAGGGTAATCCTGGATAAAAAAATTAAGCTTTTTTGATCATCATCCAAAATCAAGCTTTTAAAGCAGCAAAACGTTTTGGCAAATTAAATAGGATCGCCGCGGTGAATAAGTACTTTAATAGGGACTCACTAATGATCGTTTATAAAGCGGTGTTTCTCCCAATTATTTTTTATAACGTATCAATATGGATACACAGGATAGATCTTACCCGTGTCAAAAGGGTCCAAAATAAAGCCCAGCGGGTACCGCTGCTGCTCATAACAAAGGCCTATAGAACTACATCGCTCGCCTCTATGAACGTTTTAACAGGTCTAATGCCTTAGATTTGCAGGGTAAATACTTCAAATACAAAAGAAGATTACAAAAGAGGAGAGAATTTAAGTTTTGAGGATACTGTGGTTGAACCAGGAACTTTGGGGAAAAAGTTCAGATCAGTAATTTTTCATAACCATAGCAGAACTTGGCAGAGGTTATGGGACTCTATGGAGACCAAAGTATCAAGAAACTTTCTCCCCAAGGTTCTTCACAGAAACTTAACATCTCTGCGCAGGTACACTATTTGGTGTATCACAGGCCATGTACCATTTAATGATAATTTATTTCGTTTTAAGTTGGTGAATTCCACTGAGTGCCCTCTGTGTGGAGAAGAAAGAGAGACCTCTCTACATGCTTTACTGCGATGATGTGGGTACTCGGACCTGAGGCATGTAGTTGAGGAGAAAGTAAATTTAGATGTCAATTCTCTCCACAGATTCCTGCATTCCAAATACGGATTAATCATTCTCAATGACTTCTGTGTAAAGCTTGTAGAAAGAAGACCCCTTTTTGAAGATGATGTGTAGTTCTCGTTTTGAGCTCTTTCATTGTTTCTTTTGTGTTTAATTTTAAAACGGTGATAGTGTCTCGATAAGAGAAAAGAGTATATCAGTAAAGATGTATATATCTTAATCCTTTTGTTTTTATTTGGTTTCTAGTTTATTTTACTTAATTATTATATCTTTTTCCCTTTATTCCTATCTTTTGACTTTTATTCTTCTAATGTAAATAGAGTACTTTTAGTTGCACCTATCTATCTATTTATTTATTTCAACACTCAAATTATTACATGTTTATTTTCCTTCTAACTAAACCACTTAAATTACAAACGTCAGTCACTGCGTAAATTTGAGCTGATGTCAACTGTTCCTTTCGATGAAGCAAGCTAGATAGTAGAAGAACACCCGCTTCCTCGTGGCTTGGGACGGGCAACATGACTAGCTCATTGCATCATGGCTAAGCGGTGCTTAAATCAGCTCAAAAAGCAAAAGACAATTGTACTTTCGGCGAAAAAAGATAATATAGCCAAGTGCGTAATCCTTTTGACCCTTTGGCGACTAACCTTTTTTGTCAATAAATCTAAACGACAAAGGAATTAAGGTACAAGCTCTGCTTAGGTACTTCTAAATAAAAGTATTTTTATTACTTGACGTGGCTGTTGAAAGAAATTATGAAAATTACTTGCCGCGCCCAAGTCAGCGGGTAATCTAGAAACTACTAGCTCCCGCGGTCTTTAAGCTGCAGCGTACGCTGCACTGTATACCTACATATTGAGCAGGATAAGTCACAGTAGTATAAAGTTTTCTGGCTGGTCACCCCAACAAATTTTTTTAACCGGGTTCCAGTTTATTGAATGAAAATTAATGTTTTAATACATGAATGAGCCATTGTGGAATTTTATTATTTGGAAAAATAAAGTAAAGATTTTTGTTTAAAAATTATTTAAACATATATACCTAAAATAAAATTTTGTGAGTTAAGATGATATTTTAGCAGCATATCAAAGTAAATTTATCATTAAAATTTTTCTTTTTTTCTTTTCTTTTTAATTCACATATTTAAAATAGCTTTCACTCTGCCTTGTTAAAATAAAATCACTTGCAAAGTTTGAAAAGTCGTAATGATACCATGAGATGTTTCTGGGGAGTAAATTATTTTGTCCTCCTCATGGTCATATACGGCTTGTAACTGATTTTTTTACAAGGAATTTGTTTATTTATAAGTAATTTTTGTGTTAATGTAATGCTTTGGGTATATAACAAGTTTGTTGTATGTATGTAGGAAACAATTATTTTTGCTTTTAGGATGAAGATTTGTGTCCAGTTGCATATATGACAGTTCCATCAATAAAAGAAGATTTACTACTGAAAGAATATTATGTATTTGATATAAAAAATTGCATCACAGTATTCTTTTAGTGTGAGACACCATCCTCAAAATATTGAAATTATAAATTTTGTCATTTATTTCCTCAATTGCAGAAACTTATCTAACTGTCTTCACTATCCTACCCTGTGCATTGAGAAATTTTTTCATTAATGGTGTTCGAACATTTGTAGGAAAACTTTTCTCATCAACTCTGACAATACTTCATTCCACTGTCTCGACATTGTGAAGATTTGGATGGAAAATTTTAACTTAATTTATTCTTCTTAGTGATATTATGATAAAAGCACTTTCTTTATTTTACTCACAATTACTAATTGTAAAATCAGAATATGTGTTCAGTTATTACTGTGGAGATTGTCAGTGTATGGGAAATTAACGTCTGGTTAAATATGCGAACTCACACAAGTTAGAGACAAGAAATATATCAGAATCTAGCACTAGTTTTATAATGAAGTCTGATTTTTATATTGAATGAATGTTGTAGGTTCATGTTTGAGTGTTGTACTAAAAATTGCATTTTGCAATTTGAAAAAAGTGATGTGCAAAATCACAAAATTCACTTGAGTAAATATATGGGTGCTTCAGAGTTGACAATAGTTGCTAAAATACATTATGCCATTTTTATTCTATAAATAATGACCATTTTAAACTCTATAATGCCTATTGTGATAATTATCAATGCCTAAACATCTAGGGTCTGGTAATGACTCATTCTTTATACTCGTACACTGAGATGCAAAAGAACTGACTCGCATCTCACTATACCTTCTGTTTAGAATTAAATCATTGTGAAATTTGGGATGAGGTGTTCCCATGTGTTTTTTAGACACTTGCTTCTTGGTATAGGTTCCCCATCACTGGGAGTAACCTCCAGCAAAATATTCCTTTATTATTTTATTTTTCTAGAAGGAAATTAAACATTTTTTTTTTATATTGTGGGTTTTTATATACTTTATTGTGAGCATACGCAAGAATATGTTACTTTATTTAACATTCCCATTTTAGGACTTCGAATTTTTTTCTTCAATTTTCACATTTTGCCATAAAACACAGTGAAAATCCAAATTTATTTTTGAAATTTTAACCATGTGTTTATAGCATCAACGTTTTCTCCAATATTTATGAAAATCTGTCGATTTTTCCGTTATTTATTGCATTTTTAGTGAAAGAAATTCTCACATTTTGTTTTTTAAAGGTTAGAATTCATTTTTAAAGTATTTATACCGGATCACTTCGATAGTTTATTCATTCACGAGTATTTTGCATATTTTTTTATTTTTCTACGACCATTAGAACAGGAGATATTAAAAAAATCGTGTAGCAGTGCACTATAAATGTATCAAAAATGCACATTTATGCAATTTTCTCGTGAAAATTGCAATTTTGCAAAAATAATAATAATTTTTTTTGACTTCATTCTAACATAAGTAATGACAAGAAATCCTACTTACCGATCACATCATAACTAAATGACAATTTCCCTCTTTTATTAGGAGTTTTGAGTAAAGCACGGTGTTTCCTGTGAGTTGTGTAATTAAATCATCATACATATTTTTTTATATTTATGTGGTTTAATTCTGTTATGTAAGACAATTTTACCATGGTGAAAACGAGGAAGTTTCAATTCTCACACTTAAAGAAAAGAAGACTCGGTCCTGGTTTACAGAGGTGTAATGCCGAAAGAAAGTAAATTGTTAATCACCAACCGGACCCAAGAAATGTTACTTTTTGTATCTAACATTTTATTAGTTTTAGTGTCTTTTTTTTTGCAATCTTCATAAAATTACAAAGAAAATGAATCTAAATTATACAATTACGGCAAAATTATGGGTTCCCGTCAAGTTTGAAATGAGATTTAATCGTTTATTTAGACTAGCTCTTAATTAATTGTAAAGTATAAACATAATAATTATAAGACAAGCAACGACCCTCGTTTATGAAATAGACCTGGCGACATGTACTGCGTGTTTGTAATAGTGATACTAGGTAATACTAGGTCCTCCTCCTGAGAGAGAAGATAAATGTTGGGGATCGATCTCTCTGTCGCATAGACGCTTGGAGGGGGTAAGATATTTCTCTCCGCCTTTCCTTCCCCTCTACCACAAATACACCCACATTCTTCTCAACCGTCAACGTATTTTCATCAGGCAGCAGCTCGTGTTTGTACAATTACTTATTGTATTTCTTAAGTTTCCAATAAAATGAATGAAAATTATTTAAGTGCTATGAACTTTCAATTGAAATATCATCTGTGTTATTAGTGTATGATTTACTGATAATGCCGAATGGTTGCTGCATTTGTAAATCTCACACAGGGACTCATGAAGATATATCTTTTCATATGTTAGTAGGAAAATTTTATATAAAAATTTGTGTATATAATTGAGCTTAAAAACAATTGATCGTAAAAAAATACATTTCAATTCGGCGGTCTTTACAAAAGATATGTATTGTTTCGCAGCGTACCCAATGATAAAGAATTGAGAGAAAAATGGATTGAGATAATTGGCCGAGATGTTAGTAAATGGAGTTATGTATGCAGCGATCATTTCGATGTCAGAAATGACTTCAAGTATTCAGCAAAATCGGGTGTTGTTCGCAGATATCTCATTAAAGGTTCCATACCCGAGAGAGAGTCAAAATTTCTTCAATCAAGGTAATATTTCCATTTATTAAATGATTCAACATTTGAAAGTGAAACCAAAATCCATTACTTTCACCTCCATATTCGATTTTTCGTGCCGCCACGACATGGGCGCAACTGTCAATACTTATAGTCAGGGAAGGGAATCAAGTTCCCCCACCTAAGTCGATGTACGACGAAGACAGATATCCCAAACCTTTTCCTCCTTCAGACAACCAGTACTAGATCGTTGGGTCTATTTTGTATGAATAAAGTACAGCGGAAACTAATGTTCTGGTCACGCTGTAGGGCGTAGCGTGGAGACCTGCTGTCCCAGTGCTGTCCTATGCAGGCTGTATGCAGGCATTGGTTCCGTGTACCATTTGCGTGTGTGCGTGTGGTTTCTACGTGAACATGCCTAGGCAACTTGTATGAGTTAACCCGTGTTTTGATAAAGCCTATCTGAGCAGGAAAGATACTCGCAAATATTAGTTGTCACGTGATTTTGTCGAAGTTTTAAACACTACTTCCAGATGCCAAGTCTCTGGCAACAGCGTACAACGGTAGCTGCAGCAGTGGTTATTATATTATGTTTACTGAACTCAAGACGCAGGAAAAGAAGAAGAAGCGAGGGGAGAATAGTTAAGAAGTGAGTGAAAGTTTTTTTAAAGTACTCCTTGTATAGACCACATTCTTCCAAAAAATTTTGTGGAAAAGAAACTTTGGTTATGTTTCCATATTCATTCGCTTGCTTCCATTGAGTTGCGGAATGAACCTCAACCAGAACTAGAGATTTTCTACTTGGAATGTTGTTAGGTATTGAGGGATTCAGAAGAATTCTTTTGTTAAGAGTACTAACATTATTAACCTATATGTCCCAAAGAGTGTTTGTTGTTGTACTTTGTTTCTGATCTATTTTCTTTGCCTCTTAATTATATAAACATTATCGTTAGTACCATAATCGGTTAATACCCGATTTTCGTTGTTAATCTTCATCAATATCTTCCTTCAATGTTATTATCAAGTATTTTATGCGATAATTCACTTTCAGGTTTCATGTTTAAACAACTTTACATTTTCATCTAATTTCATATAATACTTCTAGAGGCCAAAAATGCTTCGTAGCTTACTGCAAGGACAATGTTTCTGTACAATGAAAAGTTAATTTTCTATCCTAAATTCTTTTAGCATAACTTTCATTATTACTTTTTGTATGGGGATCTCTTTAATTTTATAGATAAGACATAACTGGGTTGTACTATTTATATATTTATTTATTGTTTGATTAATTGACATGTCCCCTTTACAAAAAGGATGCTAATTGTAAGAAAAAATGTAACTAAGGAAGTTTGCTTATATTTTAGAAAGATTGTTACATGATGTAAAAACTACCTTTTAAAAATTCATTGAAATTCATTAAGGAGATACTCTGTGTAACACATGAAATATA
Organism: Laupala kohalensis; assembly: GCA_002313205.1. Lineage (NCBI taxonomy): Eukaryota > Metazoa > Arthropoda > Insecta > Orthoptera > Trigonidiidae > Laupala > Laupala kohalensis. The sequence goes on from NNCF01127049.1 coordinate 740,363, forward strand.
AATTTGCACTTTTTAAAGCTATAAATTCATTATTACTTCTTAAATATGCAACTTGGAAAAGGCTTAATTTGCTCTCTCATCATGTTGAAGTAAAGTCATAAAATATCTGAAAATGTTATTTGTATTTCTCGAAGTGAAAGGATCATAAACAAGTTGACATGTAATGTTTCCATGGACCTGGTTCAAAGTAAATAGGATATTGTTATAACAGTGAATAGATTTAATAACTTGGATCTTTAATTTATGTCTTTGACTCATTAGTGGACCACTTTTTATGAGCTACACAATGTTAGTTTGTTGCAATTTCATTCTTCATTTTCTTAAACTTTCTATGCAGGGTCAGTGAATAAAGAGTCCCATATTTGAGAAATTCACTATACTGTGTAGGTTTAACATGTGAGGTGACTTGGACCTTGGAAATATAAAGGTAATAATGGAGATGCAAATTTTTTTAGATGTTCTAATAATTCATGAGGATAAGAAATTATTTTTGAAAGTAAAAGAAACCGCCTTGGAATGTGGGCTAACATTTCATTCTGAGAATACAAATCATAAAACTAGCAATGGTATATGGATGAGGCATTCGGATGAACAACTTAGGAATGATAATTTACACCATGTATGTAGAATTCTTTTTTAAAATTAGTACTACCTACACTTCATCAATAAGCACATTAAAAAATTGATATTGTCTATTGTTTGTGGCGTTAACGACGACACCGATGGGAGGAAGCAATTTATGCAATTCATATGCCATAGATTTGTCACTCCACTATTGCAGGGAACTCTAAAATCACAGAACGTGTAAATGTACCAACATAGGAATAAGTTAATAACTAAAGATAAGCAGAAATGATACTATGGAAGAAAGAAATGTATTTTTCAGTATACTGTGCAAAGATTGCTATGCTAGGGCAGACAAAAAGAAAACTGAAAACACAAATTGCAGTACACCAACAAAACTTCAATGCATCAGAACCCAATGTTATGACAAATAAATGCTTAGACAAGCACTATTTGATGGATTGGGATAATATCAGGATATTAGAAGGGAAAGTAAGTATTATAAAAGCTTCATGTCCTAAGTGATACACATAAATACCACAATGGGGAATTTAATTGTGCATGGGGATTCATAGAAATTGTCAGGTTCTAATTAATCAATGTTATGACAATTTTGTATATGGTTTCTGTTTTTTCTTCTCTCTCTCTCTCTTTTTTTTTTGCAAATTCATTGGGAGACTACATTATTTATTATGTGAACAAGAGTTATGAAAGACAAAATTCTGGTTGAAACGTTCTGTATTGAATTATAGTAATTTGTTTAGTAATGGTTCAATTTCATAACTTAATAAATAATAGATATTGGTTTGTAGTTTTTCATATCTTTAAAGTTATAATGTCATAGTTACTGTTTTACATGTCTTAAGGTTTGAAAAGACATTTTCTGTACTGAAGGAGAGTGATCCTAAACTACTTCATTTTGTAATAATCATTTTCATAGAGAAAGTAGGATTGTTATACAGTTTTAATAAGAATTTGAGGAATCATGTCCGGACTCCAACTACTCCCTACAATTGAGATTATTTTCATATTCTACATTATTTCTGTTTGTAATTTCAATGGAACACAAGATTCCATGTAGACTACTAATTTTGATAAAAATTATGTGTCTGGCCACAAGATTTGATATAGTGAATACAGTGTTCTCACAAGCACTAAGTTGGAGGAATTTATTTTACACTTTAGATAATCTCTGCATTCCTAAAACTTTTTGTTTGATTCTCATTTTATCCATGTTATCTTAAACATTTTCTCTACTCTTTAATGCATTCCAAGTCCAACCTCTTTAAATTGAAAGGAAACTTAAACTCACCAAATGATTTCCGGAGTCTTTTTTGTCCTCTTCTCAATATTTTTTTCCTTTCTTCCAAAAACTGGTGGTTTAGAAGATGATTGTGTTTGTGAATTCCATTTTTGTTGCACAGCATGCATATTTCTAGTCCCATCCCCTCGAGAACAACATCGTGAGAATGACTTTCATGATTTGAATCTAAGTATAATGCCATCCATTTGTTCCATTTGAATTCAAACGTTCTTGTAAAAATGCAAAACATTTACGTTTATGTGTTAACGTGAAAATAACGTTTGTGTATAAATTTTTGAAGGTTGTTCTCATTTTCGTTGGAGTTTCTGTGTACTTCATCCATTGTCTTTATCTTTAACCTTTCATCTAGTAATAGTACTCACTTTGTTTCCGAAGTTTCTTTATTAAGTTTGTCTTCATTTGTCAGCTGCACTGGTACTAGAACAGGGATATTTTGGCTTTTCAGGCGAGTACACTACCACTAGACCAGTGAAAGTACTACTTGGGGGAAAAAAAGACCAATGAGGACTGGAAATATTTGGAAAAGAAATCAGTATCCTGAAGCGAATTTTCTACGTTCTGTGCACAAGCTTTGACACACAGGACGCGGTATGACTGGCGGGCAGCGATCGCGCGATCTTCTCGGCGGTCGGCGGTCTGGCTACGTCACGTACAGAGTGTGCGATCCAGTGTTGTGATAGTTCCCGCAGAACAGGTTCGCAGTACTGTTTTGCAGGTTTGTCTTGGAAAATGAGTAGTTCTGAGGAGGAGCAACTGCTGCTGCTTTTAGCACTACAGTGTACCAGAAAAAAAGAGAGACGAAATTGCGTGCAGCCAATTAGTGATCAAAGCGAAGAAGTCACAGAGCCTATGCAAGCGGTGTTACCAACAGATGCCACCAATCGAAGGTAAACTAATGCTGCGTTCATGTCCGCGAAAAGTTTGCCGATCATTTTGATAGTACGATATAACTTCAATAGGGTATTGTTAATAATACTTTTTGGAGTAGCTAATAATAAATAACTACCTAATAAAATCATTTTGTGAAACCTGAAGCAATATTGTGAAATAAAAACATATTCGTTCTTACTAGTAATGATCAGATCTTCCTCAACACGATCCATATTTCTGCCTTTTCACCACCTTTTCTGTACAACTGGTGTGAAGTGTCGTATAAATTCACGTACTTTCTCACTTTTTCTATGATCAGTTCCGTTTTTTCTCCCATCTCGAGAAAACCTCTCAATAAGCGTATGCCGCCTGGAAGGCGCAATAATTTTGTGAATTTGTTCAAACAGCCTGCCGCTACCGTCAAGGTAGTGTCGCTGCGACTTAACGCCTCCTGTGTGACAGGGACGATGCAATGTTGCGTCATACATACATATCGCCGGATCGCTGCCCGCCGCGACAGACCACGTTCTGTGTGCCAGAGGCTAAGGAACTAGAAGTACAAGTATTCGCATGCGCCATGATGGATCGAACGAAGTTGGCGCCCTTACGGGATATTCGTATCCGGAGACCTCTTTGAAAAAAAAATTATATTAGTTTTATTGTTAATGAAACAAGTACAGTAAAGAAATAGTATTTTTCTACGGCAAACGCATTCAAACGAATCAGCCGAACACTTGAGCCGCGAGACTTGAACGAGCGACAGAAGCGCGCCGTGGACTCAATGAGTGTGAGGAAGACCGTGTCTCAAGATTGGAAAGGTTGGCATAAGTGAAACAGGAGCGAATTTCCATCGAAATTGAAGAGGAAAGGACTAGAAGACGACAGCAGGATCTCAAAGCTCATGGTGCTCACATTGAAAACGAAACCGAGGAGGAAAGAGCTGAAAGGCGGCGACGTGATGCACAACGTGTTTGCTTCGAAATGAAACAGAACAGGAAGACAGCGTAGAAGAGCCAGTGCGCAACGAATAAAGTTTGTTTCTTCTGTTTTTTGTCTTTCTTCCTATCAATCACAAGAAATACGGGAATGGAAGCTCCTATTATTGGGTAGACGTGTTGAAAGTATGTATCCTTGTTTCCAATTGCATGCCGAATCAAGGAGGACTGTCGCCCTAAGCGCCGTGGCTTGAAAAGAAGAAAAATCAACTACTACAAGGAATTTAAAAGTTTTTGGAAAGTAAGGCATTTCTTGTCGGTAAGTGAAGAAGAGGTAATAAGTTACACTGTAAGGGACCATGTAATGCATATTGACATTCTTTTAAAGTGCCGCCTATACCGCGCTCGGATATAACATACAGTTTACCATAAGAGATCAACAAATGTATATTTGATGTGTGCAATTTGTTCATAAAATGTATTTTGTTTTTATGTATACTGTGTTTGGTCTTATAACACAGTTACAGTTTATGACTGTGAACTTAGCTACAAGGCCGTAACATTGTCTGTAACATTATGCTGTGCGGCCAAACACCCTCCTATGTGGGATAGTATGTCTACAAGTGTCCCATTAAAAATTGGAATCTGCATTAAGTGTTCCAGAAAGTGTAGTGACTTTAAATAGAACTGCTTTTCTAGTAGTCTCAGAGTAATTTGTTTGGCTAAATATTCACATATATTTGCACAGAATATTAATAAATATTCATATTCCTTTTTATGATATTCATATAATGTGAATTTGGTTATGAATAAAGGATTCAAACATACTGTATGTCCCATGACTTTAAAGGAATATATTAATGACATTAGAACAGGATGTTAATGGTGTCATTCGTTTTAGGCAATATGCCTCGAAGGAGGAGACTGGTGTTGACCACTGAACGTCGGGAGAGGAAGAGGGCTGCTGCTCTGCTGACTGCTGAAGAAAGATCTATTCGAAAGGAACATTTACGGCGGTGTGCATTGGAACGGCGCATCTGCGAATCAGGAGAAGCAAGAGAGAGAAGATTAGAGAATCAAAGGATCAGGCGGGCACATTACCAAAGAATTCAGAAGGAACAACAGAAACGCTTGCAGATTAGAGCAGCGAGAGAAGCAGTGTTCAGGCAAGTAAGGAGATTAGATAGAGACACCTACCCCTGTCTCTTATACACATCTAGATGTGTATAAGAGACAGCGTACAGAGTGTGCGATCCAGTGTTGTGATAGTTCCCGCAGAACAGGTTCGCAGTACTGTTTTGCAGGTTTGTCTTGGAAAATGAGTAGTTCTGAGGAGGAGCAACTGCTGCTGCTTTTAGCACTACAGTGTACCAGAAAAAAAGAGAGACGAAATTGCGTGCAGCCAATTAGTGATCAAAGCGAAGAAGTCACAGAGCCTATGCAAGCGGTGTTACCAACAGATGCCACCAATCGAAGGTAAACTAATGCTGCGTTCATGTCCGCGAAAAGTTTGCCGATCATTTTGATAGTACGATATAACTTCAATAGGGTATTGTTAATAATACTTTTTGGAGTAGCTAATAATAAATAACTACCTAATAAAATCATTTTGTGAAACCTGAAGCAATATTGTGAAATAAAAACATATTCGTTCTTACTAGTAATGATCAGATCTTCCTCAACACGATCCATATTTCTGCCTTTTCACCACCTTTTCTGTACAACTGGTGTGAAGTGTCGTATAAATTCACGTACTTTCTCACTTTTTCTATGATCAGTTCCGTTTTTTCTCCCATCTCGAGAAAACCTCTCAATAAGCGTATGCCGCCTGGAAGGCGCAATAATTTTGTGAATTTGTTCAAACAGCCTGCCGCTACCGTCAAGGTAGTGTCGCTGCGACTTAACGCCTCCTGTGTGACAGGGACGATGCAATGTTGCGTCATACATACATATCGCCGGATCGCTGCCCGCCGCGACAGACCACGTTCTGTGTGCCAGAGGCTAAGGAACTAGAAGTACAAGTATTCGCATGCGCCATGATGGATCGAACGAAGTTGGCGCCCTTACGGGATATTCGTATCCGGAGACCTCTTTGAAAAAAAAATTATATTAGTTTTATTGTTAATGAAACAAGTACAGTAAAGAAATAGTATTTTTCTACGGCAAACGCATTCAAACGAATCAGCCGAACACTTGAGCCGCGAGACTTGAACGAGCGACAGAAGCGCGCCGTGGACTCAATGAGTGTGAGGAAGACCGTGTCTCAAGATTGGAAAGGTTGGCATAAGTGAAACAGGAGCGAATTTCCATCGAAATTGAAGAGGAAAGGACTAGAAGACGACAGCAGGATNTACAATTTTCATCAGTTCTCCAAAATGTCTATTACATTCAGTAATTGTTTGGTACTTCAATGCCTTTTCTCAATCTAATGTGCACAGTCCTGTATAAGGTGGAACTTAATCAGATGCAGCATGTAAACTCCCTGCAATACATTTGTTCATGTCCTTGAAACAATATTTGACCATGACCATGAAATTGAAAGTAATTTACAATGATGTGAAAACATGTTCTATGAGGAGCATTCTTAAAGAGAATTCACTCAAATGAGACCCCTGAACCTCAGGTTCATTGTTAATATTTATTCCCACCTGGAATGTGTGTGTGTAATCTCCTCACTTGCCTGCACTCTGCTTCTCTTGTTATTCTTATCTGTGAGCATTTCTGCCATTCTTACTGATGACTTATGTAATTTGCTTGCATGAGTCCAGTAATCATCTTTCTCTATCTTTTTCTGATTTGGAGCTGCACCATTCTAATGCACACTACAGTAAATTTTTCCCTTCAGACAGATTTTTCTTTAACAAGCTGCCTTAATCCTTTCCAGATGTTCTACAGTCAATAGCTACCTCCTTATTTGAGGTTTATTGCCTAAAATTAACATTATGTTCATATATCATTAATCTATTCTTTTAAAAATAGAAGACGTATACTATGTTAGTCTTTTATTCATGAACAAACTTATGTGAATATTGAATAATGTGGTATGAATATTTGGGCCAAACAAATTTACTCTGAGATCAGGAAAGCAGTTCTATTTAAAGTCACTTCAATATGCAATACTTAAAGCCTCTCTGTTAATACTTATCTCTTTGATGGTATATGCCACACATTACAAAACAGGGTCTTTCCATGTGAAATCAGCAGTCATCTGGACCCTCTGTCTTTCTTATTGCAAAGTCATTTATTTAGCGCAAATATTCATATTACATTATTCTTATTCCCGTATTCAATATTCACATAAATTAAATTAATAAAAGACTGGAACATACTGTGGGTCTCCTGTTTTCAAAAGAATAGATTAATGATATAGAACAGAATATTTGTTGAGTCATCCATTTTAGACAATATGCTGTGAAAAAAGGAGGCTACCATTCAGGAGTGAATGTCAGGCAAGGGAAAGGGCTGCAACTCTGCTGACTGCTGAAAAAACTGTTCCAGAGCAAAACTGCAGTGTGCATTTGAAGAGCACAGATCTGAATCAGTATGAGATAGGAAGAGAAGTTTACTGGATCAAAGAAAATGGCAGTCAGATTACCAAAAAATATTGGCAAGAATGGCAGCAATGCTTGCAGATTGAAATGGCAAGAGAAGCAGAGTGCTGGCTAGTGAGGAGATTACAGAGAGACACCTACAGAGCCCTAGAATTCTGTACAGGTAGGGAAAATGCAGTTACGCACTAAGGAGAGCCAACATGACTCTCCCCGCGTGTGGGACTCGCTGAATGACTCAACCGTACGCACTAAAAACCCTCCTGAATTACAATATATCAAAACATATATCTTTTAAAAAATGAGGAAAATTAAAGATACCCTTGCCCTAATAGCGTCGGGATCGAAAAGAACAAGAGGTGACTAAGGAAGGTCAGGAAAGAGAAAGGAAGGAGCCTTGCACAAGTAAGTGGAAGTAATGCCAGACCCAGCTCGGGGCCCCGTGTTTGCCAAACACGTACTTACTAGATGCAAGTCCTCTGGGGGGGACAAATGAAACAAATAGTGCACATTAATGAATAGCAAGTAGCTGCTTACGAACTATGAGGGTCACTTCAAACGTGAAGACTGGTCAGTCGTTAATAGTGATTGGTAACACTGATCTGTTGGGAATGTAACTGCCATATTGTGGTCTTACAAGGTTTGTTTGCCTTTGCATGGCGGTGTGTTTTAACTAGTGTGGTAGTATCAATACTGCCAGATGTGAACTACCAGGTATTAGTTTTTTAAATGCAAGCAGTCATAACGGTGCTGAAATTCACCCTCAGTTGTGTAAAACACATGGGTCTACTGTAAGGAAAAGGGAAAGTGAGGGAATGGTGTCGTGAATTTAGTGAAGGTTGTTTAAATGTTTACGATGAAAGAGAAGAGAGGTAGGTGTGGTGTCTGCCAATCTTGTTGAGCCAGTGAATGTGAAAGTGAGAAAAACTCCTTTCTTTTGTTTTGCCTCAACTGTTATTGCCAGTCCAAGAAATATGCTACAAAACTTAAAATTTTACATTTATAGCATTGTATTGAAATCATGAAGTTCATAACTTTACAGCATGTCTAGAGGGAATGAGATACTGAATTTTGCGACTCCCTACCAAAAATGAAGTACCATCCTGATCTAATGGCTCACAAATACTTGAAATTGCAATGAGTCGTGAACTACGTTACGCAGAATTGTGACTTTGGTGTAGTACAAACTCTTATTCTGGTGACTTGGATAAACTGAGAGAAGCACAAGATATTCATTGTGCCATAAAAGCTGAGTTGGCAGATGTCAACAAGAATCCATAACTGCATGATTTTTGGTCCCTTGGGCACAAACAATTCATCTTCGTGTATGGACTACAACACATGTGAAAAAGAGTAAAAAATGTTTTCAGGGTTTTGTTGACCACACTTACTGCCATCCAATGCATTCCTACTCCTATATCCCTCATATTTTGTCAATCTTCTTGACATGTTTGGAAACGCCGTATTTTTAAAATAAATAAAGTGAAAATTTAATACAAAATGTAATTAAATAATTATTAATTTCATTTATAATTAAGTGATGCAATAAATATAGTAAAGTGATATAATAAAGAAATGTAGATTAAGTTTTGACATTTTTGTTATATTCATATAAATGATCCATGTACCCTCCTTTAATATGATATTCTTTATGTACAATTTCTCCTTTAATTTACTAGCTATCAAGTTATAAATTTCTTTTCACTGAAATTTTATTGAAATATGTAATTGTAGTTGGAAAGTTTTGTAATAGTTTGTGTATCATAAAATCCAGGCCTGTTGACATATGTTTTAATACCCTTTGTAGGATAAAATGTATCAATTCAGTGCAACAATTTTTGTTCCAATGTTGATTTTCTTTAAATTTGTTGAGCAATTAAAAGAAATAATTTTTAAAATTTTAATGTTTTTTTAAATTGTTTTAACATTTTGAATGTCCAGTTTTAAGGTTCTTTAAAAATCCCAGGAAATGCTGGGTAGTTTTGCTGGTATAAAATACCATAAGAAATAGTTTAATTTTATCTGAGAAATTTGAGTGGTGAGATGAAAATTGAATTGCTGAAAACATTGATTCGGTTTATTAAAACTTTTTTTTTTCGTCTACATTTTGATGACATTATCATAAATATTAAAATTACCTATGCTAAAACCATAATTTTGTTGTAGATGTGCCCGGAGAAGCATAGCACATAGCGGAACAAACCAAGAAAAGAAGAAAAAGACTGAAGGGAAGAAAGAAGAAACTGCAAATAGACAAGTAAATTAAGTTATTCTTTAATTGATATGAATTAATATTATATATTGATATGAAAAATCAAATAGTTCATTAATATTTGTGTGATGGAATGCACAGAAGAACAATGGTGTGGTGCCTGTGTGTTTCTTTCCCTCTTTCCGTCTCTCTCTACCACGTTTAGCTCGCTACCACTACAGGTTGAAGCTACAGTGTGTATGTTGCAGCAATATTTGCAGTTCTTTTGCTCAAAGTTACTGTAAATTATTCAACATGAATTTCATGTACTTTCTAAATTGAACACGCTCCCCCCCCCCTCTCGGAATTGAAAGAAAAAGAAAAACAGACTTTCTGTCCTACTACCCAAATTGGCACAATGAATGTACTTAAGAAATGTCAAATAATTTAATATTGAGTTCTATTATTTATTTATAACAATGAATAGATTCACTCTGTCTTAGCCAAGATGTAAACTATACATATGTACAAGTTCATCCAAACAGCAGTAATTATTTCTTAAATAAATATCACCTTTTCTGATAAATAAATAAACTTAATTGTCAAAAAAGAATTTGCAAACTGCTCATAACATCTGGAAGAGAGATTAAAAAATAATTGTTAATATACAATTTTATTGCATTGCATCAGTGAATTTGGAGGCATTCCACTTATAATGAAAGTTACATATTGTCTATTTCTGGTGAGAGAAAGGATGGAAGTTCAGCTGTATTGCAGTGAGTCTTAGCTAAGTCAGTCATTTCATTTCAAGAAAGTTATATTTTTGTTTCTTTAGAATGTAGATTTTGTTCGGATGATAACTAAGTAAATAATTATTATACAGGGTTGGGCAGGGAGGTATGGATGATTTGAACGGGGCGTCGTGCAAGGTGGGGATAACCTTGGCGGATAAAGAGTGGGGGTATCTGTTTGTTATGAGTTGCCATTTTAGTAGCAATGGAGACGTGGTCGATGGAGCATCGCGTGTTTGTGTACAACACCTTTATTGAAACGGGCCGTTCCGTCATTCAAACTCAGAGACGGTTCCGGAATCATTTCAACGTTGGTCGTCATGGTCGTGTTCCGAGGTTTGAAACAATAATGAAGTGGGTGAATAACTTTCAACGAACAGGTTCCTTGAGACCTGGAACTGCACGAGGTGGTGAACGAACGGTACGAACCCCGGAAAACATTGAAAGAGTGCGTCAAGCAGTTGAAGCAAGCCCTCGTCGTTCGGCTGTGCGACATGCTCGTGCTCTTCGCATGTCGAACCGATCAGTTCGCCGGATTTTACATTTGGACCTGCATTTTCATCCATTTAAGCTGATGGTTGTCCAACAATTGCAGCAAAACGACTACGGAAGACGATTCAGATTTGCAGAAACAATGGTGGAAAACATGACTGATGATATTGTTTTGATTATGAGTGACGAAGCCCATTTTCATTTGTCAGGAGTGGTAAACAAGCAGAACTTTAGGTATTGGGCTTCTGAAAATCCACGTCAACTCCATGAAAAACCTCTACACAGCGACAAATTGACTGTTTGGTGTGGCGTT
>NNCF01127049.1:752221-769302 GCA_002313205.1 Laupala kohalensis
TAGTAATAAGGTTGAAGGAGTCGATAAGATTCTTGAATCGATTAACTGGTGAATGTGCAGAGTCGGATGTACTCAAGAAATCGATATTGAAATCACCACATATAACGATAGATTTAGTAGATTTATGTGCGAAATGTTCTAAAACATTTTCGAAGTTCCGATAAAATATGTCAAGATCTGATTGAGGAGGTCTATAAATACAGAAAACAACAATACCGGTGTCGGTCAGTTCAACTGCAGAAATTTCGAACACACTATCTATGCAGAAGTTCTCATAGCCTGTCAGTGGAGAAGATAAAATATCATTTTATCATATGTATAAATGCATATTTTTGAAGACTTCTGTTTGAACTCTTATAACAATAATTTAACCCATATATCAATCAAAATTTACATGTATGCAAAATAATTTGCAAAATTATTATTCAACTAACCCATTTTACATTTGTGATTTCTTAGTAATTAGTAGATAATGTAGGTGATTTGTCTTTTTGGTGCCTATTTTGGACTTGTATAGCAGATATTTTATATGCATATCGATCCGAGCCATGATTACTATCATCTATATTTAAATGTAATGCTAACCTGGAATATTTGCAAGGAAGCACTGCCAAAAGGGGTTGTGTGTTAATCCTAGAGTGGTCATTGAAGTTTTTTAAAAATATCTCTAATGTTTGAGAAGTAACGAGATGGTCATCTGTGTATTCTCGTAACAGAGTGTGCACTTTTGTTTGGGTAATTCACTTGTCATAGCAAAACAATTTTGTTGAGAATGATATATGATATGTGCATAGAATGTGTACTGATAAGAAGGACACATTCTATGCATTCAATTTAAAGTAATATTAACTGATGTAAATCTACAATAACTTCTCGGAATTAAACTATGGTTAAGTCTCGATGAGAGGGTTCTAATTCAACCATGAACTCTATTAGTAAATCATATCCAGGCAATTCCTTGTCCTAGTTTGTTAAATGTTTTTTTTACATAGAATGTGTACTGATAAGAAGGATGGGCTCTAATGACCTCAATGTTGACAAGCCCTAAAGCCCCACAAAAAAAAAAAAAAAAAAANTGAAATTTTCTCCCTCTTTATCCATTGCACTTGTTTCTTAAGTTAATTTTCCAAGACAGTTACACAGTTTGTATTTTTTGTGTAATTCACTTCTTATGTATTTTCTTATCTTTTATTTTAGGAGACCTCATCATGGAAGAGAAGTAACAGACTTTTGGCGTCCAGCTCTTCCCAGGGAGCAAAAAATACAAATAGTAGTTCTCAGGTATTTACTTCTTGACTAACCTAAATTTAAAAAAAATAATAGTATGTTTTAAACTACAGATTTAAGTAAATATTACGTTGATAGTAAGTATAAATATGTTGTTCCTTGCAACAGTGTAAAAAAAGGCATTATTCTCTGCAAAGAGAATTTGGTATCGTATTTACCCAAAGATAATCGCCCTCATATTTTAGGAGGTAAAATTTACAGAAAAAAATTAAGTTGAGTTAAATCAAAGTCTTTCTGCTCACTCAAAATTCCATGTTAAATGGTTGGCTCTGTTAAGTATAATCATTAGAATTTTAAAATGTGGAGCTAACTGGTGCAGTTCAACTTAATTTTTCTTCTCTGGAAATCGCCAGATCGAAGGCTCTGTTTCGAATTCTCGTGAGAGGGTGCTTTATTTCTATGTGCCTGAGCATAATTTAGAACTCGCAGTTCGGGAGGTGGCGATCGAAGATTCTTTGCTACACAATTTTCGTTATGTCGGAAAAGATCCCCGTCCAGATAAAATCGTGCACAATTCGACAAACCTAGCGACAAATTGCCCTCGCCGACCGATTAATCCGTTCGTGTGTAACCGCCTATTGTCAGTTCATGTGGCGGGCAGGCAATGCATCGCTTATACTCGGGCGAAAACTATAAATCGATGTTTATCTGGTTGAATAAGACAAATATTGCAAATTTGTCGTTTCAAAGAAATTATTATAACTAATACATTTAACAAGAAAATTATTACAAAATTAACTGTTATTTTCTCTCTAGTCATAAGAACAACTTGAATTTCCCGTATACGAAGTAGTGATTTTTGCCCATTTAGAATCGCATAAATGAGGAACACAGAGACTACGATTTTTTTGAGAAAAGGAAGTACTAGAGTTTATTTTCTAAACTTCGACATGACTGAGAAAAAATTATAAAATTTTGTCTATAACTATTGGTAAAAAATATATATATTTTTAACACAAAAATGAAGTAACACCGACCCTGCTAGTAGTTGACGGGTTCTCCGAGGGCTGCGCTAGCGTCGAACATGGATTTGGGTGCCTTCCGTGTAGCGGAAGGGCACAGATGATCAGATCAGCATGGCCGTTGCGTTTGTCTCGAATCAAACATAGCCCGTTTTACGGGGTTTCCCACAAAAAATGGGTATTGAAGTGTTTTAATAAGAGCTGTCTGGCGGTTGTAAACGTAACTATTATAGGCTACACTGGCGTTATCTGACAATAGCTTTAAGCAGAGAAGTCGACCATAACCGCCTATGAAGCGCCTCCCGAGAGGTTATAAAATTGAAATCTTCGCACAACAGGAAGACCCAACCCCAGAGTCTGTGCCCAGAGCTCATTACGGGACGGTAGGAGTGGATGTATCTTTTGCCGTCTCAAAAACATAAATTTGAGCTTTGTCCGTCGCTTTGCCGAAAATTATCTTCCGAAACCTGTGCAATGCTGGAGTTAACAATTGCGTTTCCTGCGAATGGTATTCTTCATTTAAGAGCAATCAACATATGCATTTTAAAAATATTTCTTTGTGTTAGTTTCGTTACGTGAGTAAAATTACCATGGCGAAAGCCAGGAAGTTTCAATCCGCACATGTGAAGAAAAGAAGACTCGGCCCAGGTTTACAGCGTTATCATGCCGAAAAAATGTAAGTAATTTACATACAACAATTTACAAATATAAATAATAAGTCTTTTATAAGTAACCTTCAGAAACTCTTCATAATTTCGGAAAAGGGCCAAATTTCGCCTCATGTTTCTAATTAATCCATAATACTAATTTATATGTACTAAACTTTGGTATGGTTTTTGAAAGCAATGTCTAATAGTTCTGTTCGTGTGCTCATACGCCGTTTGGAAAATCTCATTCAGCAGTTCTGGTGCTATGTCAATATAATCACATGGCAAGGCCAAGAATCAAGTAGGTGTTGAGCCTACTTTTCAATCTTACATTGTGAACGGAAGTAATTATTTTTCATTATTATGGAGTTAGTGGAAGTAATTATTATTTACTATTTATACTACATGTGAATATCCCCGTCAAAAGTAGCCAAAATACATTTTATTATGGTAAATCAGTGCGAATTAGTAAAGTTAGGAATTGTATTTTTTTATCATATCTACGCCACTGGTATATAATTTTTTATTTAGGCATTTTGAAAATAATTTGGATCTTTCATTTCACAATAAGTACGCAAACACGAACAGCCATTAAATGATATATGTTGAGATATGGGTTAATAAATAAAATGTGCTATCGACAGTACAGTTTGTATATATATTAGGAACTGGAATGTATATTTCACACACAGTTTTTACATTATAGTATTTTTATTCCACATTAAGTTTTATGGTAGTAATTAACATATTCTATGAAAGTCATTTACAAAAATTATTTCTGAACATCAATAGTAGAGTAGTACTAGCAAGAGAAGTAAACTTCAGTAAATTTCAGTATTACTGACTATATTCTGTTTACGTTTCAAATTTTTTGATATCCTAATCAGTATCCTTCGAATGTAGTAATGATAAATTAATGTTGATATAAGTCTTGCAATATAACTTCTGCTCTCGCTTGGCAACTACTATCGGGTTTGATCTGCCAATGGGGTGGGATGGTCGCACTTTCTACAAAAACAGCTACACCGCCTCTTTGGTGTTCTGAATGACAAATGTTTTTAAAATACTGTTTATTTTCCTCCTCTATCACGGCTTCACTTTCGGCTCGGTAGCCCAAGATGGAGTTATATTGCGCGGGTTATAATAGGATATATTAAATTTGCTGAATTTGTTGCAATTTAAAATTTTTCTCATTTTTCAGAAGAAATGCTGTTACTAATAAAAACAACACATTTGAAGAAAAGACATCTTCACCTGTTCAAACAACGAGGTTGTGTGGAAGGCGAATAATAAATATTAGCGATTTTTTAGATAGAATGAAAAGTTTGGGCAACCATGGACCTTTGGGCTGTTCAGTAAACAATATGATTTTCATGCGCGAAAAGAGAGTTGGATTGAAAAGCTGTTTTATTTTCAAGTGTAACTTTTGCAACATAGAAGAAAGTGTTTGGTCAGAGAAAGATAAAGAGAGAGTGATGGATGTCAATACATGTGCTGTGAGGGGAACCATCACTACTGGTGGTACTCATCGCCGATTAGAAAAAATGCTATCTACAATGAACATTCCGCCAATGAGTGATAAGACATTTAAGAAGTATGAAGAGGCGATTGCTAAGGGACTGACAGCCATTGAGGAAATGAAAAAGGTTGCGGAAAAGGAGGCTCACCATGCTATGGAGAATGGGGAAGTTGACGAGGAAGGCGCACCGCACACCAATGTGGTAGCTGATGGCGGCAGGTGCAAGCGCTCCTACAAGAATAATTACTCATCAGTGTCTGGTGTGGTGAGTGTAACATTAAGAATAAGGTAGTATATCCTCAATTGTCACAAATAAAACATTTATTGGTAACAGTCATAAGAATGTGGTAAATGGCTTTCATTGCCGCGTCAAATTAAAAAAAATATTCAGTTGTATTTTCGGTACATAAGTTATTTCATTGTATGTCTAGTTCATTGCTGATGGGGACAGTGAGGAGGATTTTGGAAATTTGTTCCTACAAGCATACTATGGTAGAAAAAGTGGAATGCAAGAACCACTTGCTTAGAAACTTCAGCTACAAACTGAGAGAGATAGCCACAACATCAAACAGGAAGAAAAATATTGTGTGTTTAAGGGGAAAAAAGGTGACAGTGTTCTGAGATGTAGGGTTGGCTGTCACCAAAGCAACAATATATAGAAAATATTTTAAAAATTCAGTTCCTGAGAAAATACAGGAATTGAGACTGGGTGTATTGAATATCCTTAGCCACATGTTTGGAGAACTCAGGGAATATAGGACAACAGGAGTACTTTTGTAAAGAAGATAGTAATAGCACCTCATTGAAGAACATTGTTTCTGACCTGATTTCTGCAGGGTTGTATGAGTAGATCACCAATGCAGTGAGGATTCTTCGTTGACACAGTCGCAGACTCATCACTGATGTCACAAGCAATTCTGTTGAGCAGTACAATTAAATTGTTGAAAACTTCACTGGTGAAAAGTGGATTAACTTTGCCAAGGGATGTGTACCACAACAGTGATCCTGCACAACACCGGAAATGTGTATTACTTCTTCCACAAAAAAATGCTTGATTCCAGTCCAGGAGTTTTTACGAAAAGCACAAGAGTAAAAAGAAAAAGAAAGATAGAAATCAATGAGGAAAAAAGAAATGTTGAAGATCGTTGTTTTCTTCTGCAATAAAGATTACGGTCCAAGAGAGCAAAGACCAGATCTAGATGACATTAGGCTAATGAGACGGCCGAGTTTATAAAGAAGCTAAAAAGGACACTGGAAGAAGTAAAAGAAATTGAAAGAGAAACCATTTTTCAATGTGACAGTGGAATTTTGATGGAAACTTGCCGAAACCTCCTTATAGCGTCTAACCTTGGAAGAGTGCAAAATGAAGCCTTTGACTGGCTGTGAATAAATTGTCAAAGGGATTTTGTATTCATCATTTGACTGCAAAGCAAGGACTTATAGGTGGAAACACAAGGGTACAGCTAGACTGGAGATTGCAAGTATAATGTGGAAACAGATTCAGCTTTGTGGTCTGTTCATTGATGAAGGAAATTGCTTTCTGGGAGCTTTTCCAGATGGCTTGATCAGCGATGATAGTGTGTTAAAAATTAAGTACCCGTCTTCTGGCAAAAATATGTCTCCTGATTAGGTGATCTTAGAAAGAATGTAGCATTTTGGACCTCAAAGAATGGAAAAGTAGAGCCTGTCACCAAAGACCACAATGTCTATTTCTAATTACAGGGGCAACTGCATATTACGAAGAGGAGCTACGCTTAGTTTGCAGAGACCAAAAGGGCTAAAACTGGGATGACTCTCTTTGGAACTTAATTGTAGAAACTTGAAAAATTCTACATGAATTTTGCCAGGAATAGTTTATCCTTATCACAGTCGATCAATGCCAATTAGAAATCATCCTTATATCATTGATGCACAGCAAAAACTTCCGATCAAAAAAGAAAAAACACCATCAGGAGAGGAACAAGTGTAACAGATGTGTAATTACTTTAAAATAACTGTTATTCCTGCGGTATTATGTAAACGTTTTATGAAAAATCTCTCTTGCACACATGACAGTTGGGTAACTTATATATCATGGAGAAACCTTGGAAGCTATTCCTGGTGACTAGAATATTTGTAGCGTTTCACATCAATGTATTGGTTCAAAGAACTGAGATGATGGAAAAGTGAACTCTTTGCGGCTTACCACCGCAGTTTTAATACTTGGACATGGCAGTGTAAATTATATAAAGACCAGGGTGAGGAAAGAAGATGGCGGTAAAAGGTCAGGTTTGAAGCTTGTAGTAGTGCGCGTGAAATTTCAACCAGACAGCGCCACCAGCTATTATTAACTGTAGCGCTCAATAGATGGCTGCAAGATCGTGTTCACCCATCTATTGTGTGCTAGTGTTTGCATTTGTTTGTTACATACTGCGTTCGCTGTTGTACGCAGCACTGTACCGTAGCCGACATTCGCGTATACGAAGTATTTATAAAAGAAGCGTAATGCCGCGGGTTTTTGTTTGTTGTGTTCCGGGGTGCTTCAACACAGTAGGCGGCAACCCGTACATTACTTTCATGAGCTTCCCTACCCCACCAGAAAGGTAAGCAATTCTTGTTGCCTTAGCGCTACTGTCCGCGTGGGCAGACGTACTTAGCTCAGTCGCTTTGCTGCGATTATTGTTGCTTATTTATTTATAAATATATTCTCTTGTAGACGACGACAATGGATAAATTGTCTTGGCCTGACGGGTGTGCGGGTCGCACGAAGTACGAGAGTCTGCTCAGCACATTTTACCCCGGACGACTTCCATGGTATGTTAAATGAAAACGAATGTTACATGAAGTATTGAAATTTATTATCTATAATATCTAAGTAATGTATTCATGAATGAATTCTGTGTATGAAATGATGAACAGAAATATAATATTTTATTGAACCACATAGATCATAATAATGATGTATCACGTGTCATACTGACAACAATATTTACATATAAGAATAACAATATAATAATTTTGACACATTTAACAATATTCATTTAACTTCGACTACGTCGATATTAATATAAAATACAATTATTTTCTACTATTACAGAACATTTATATTTATTTAGGCTGGGGTTGTTATATATCTATGGTAGGAATTCTATTATTTTACTTTTATTTTATTAATTTATATCTAGGTCTATATTTATGCTAAAACAGTGTAATTTGATGTTGTTAAATCATTTTCTGCATCATGCACCTTCTGCACCTTTCTTCTAATGATTATCTGCAATATATTCTGTCATACATTAGTTGACATAGAGGAATTTGCCATTGAGGAATTCTTGTACACTGTAGTAGAGTTCATGTTGTAAGAATTGTTTGAGTTTTGTTTTGAATGGGTTCAGTATATTGATGTTTTTAAGGTTTAGTTGTAACGCATTTTATAGCTGTATACCTGCATTATAAGTGCTATTTTGGCTAAGTGTGGATGTTATCTGTGATAGATGGATATTTCTGGCCTGCCTAGTGTTGTGAACATGAACAGTGGAATTAAATGTGGTCCTTTGTCTAGTAGATCCTTTTTTACAAAGTTAAAAGTTTCAAAAATGTACATGCATGGCAGTGGAAGTATTTTCAACTTTTCAAGTAATGGTATACACATAGAAAGTTTATTAGTGTTGGTAATTGTTTGTATTATTCTCTTCTGTAAACTAAAAGTTTCTTTTGTTTCTGGTGCTTGTCCCCAAAATATTATACCATATTTTACAATGGAATGGACATTTGCATGTTATACTGTTCGAAGGGTATCTGTTGTGTAATTTGCTGTTAGAACTCAGATCGCATAGTTTATTGTGCCGAGTTTCATATTCAGTGTTTCTAGGTGACAGTTCCATTTCATGTTATCTTGTATAGTAAGTCCCAGAAACTGTGTTGTTTGTTTAAAGATGAGGTGGTTACCATTAAATTTGATATTAGGTGTGTGCTATTTAGATGAATGAGGATTATGGAAAGAAGCTATGCAAGTTTTGTCAGTGTAAATTATGAGTTTATTTTGGATTAGGGTGGCGATAGTAGATTTGGTAGTGTATGTTTTTTTTTTCTTTTGCTATCAGCTTCAGGAGTAGGCTATTCTTGATTTTGCTAATTTCACCTATTTCTGCTAACCCTTCTGTCTTGGGATTCTAAAGTAAAATTGTGACACCTGCATTTTTGCTTCCAGTTCAGACATATATAAAATTATTTATGTGATCTTTTTCCAGGGTCGGGATACCTGAAGAGAAATGCCGCCCCATCACTCACTTTTGGAGATATGGTACTGGTGGATTGTCTTCATTTCAATATCAATTATTTCTACTTGTCCTTCATAAGATTTGTGGCATGTAATTCTCTCATGCAATGAGCAGAGGTATTTATTCACCACTGTGGTTTAAGACGAAACCCACATTCCATTGACTGCTATCTATTCAGCCAGTGGAGGAGGAAGGAATTTAATCACATTTCCCCATGAGTGATAAAATTCTATCACTTTTATGGATTTACCTACATTATTTTTCTCATGTGACTTCTTTTATCAGTCTCATTTATTTATTTATTATTGATCTGAATAGTTGGTGAATATAAATAAATGTGTACCTTATTGCAATTATACCCCAATTTTTGTATACAGGATTGTATATTTCCATTCATATGAGAATGTTCTGTAATCTTTATTATGAATAATAGAATTAAGAACAAGTATGTATGTTCACTATAAATTTCCTGTCAATTTTCATTTTCTATTTCATATGTGTAGTAAAATATTTGTTATACATCGTGTTAACTATTCACAAATTTTAATTTGTGTAGGGAAAGTATTTTCAGGTAAATTATTGTGAGATTATGGAGCATGAGATTGTGGGAGTGTGGGGTTGAGTACCTGGAAGGGAGATGGGTCCAGTTAAGGGTGGAGGAGGGGAAGAGAATAGGGAACTGCCATGCGCCCTGGTGGCTGCATTTAGAACTAGGCTCGGACTAGTGTGCAAGAAATAATGTTAAGAGCGCTGAAAGCTGTTAAAACAGTGTTCGTATGGGAGAGGGGAGTCTGGTTTATAGTCTGTGATAAAGACGCTGTTCCACCCCAAAAAATTTCATGGTGTCTCTCGAGATTAAGCTGAATAGAATTGGGTCTCACTAGCGCTTGTTGTTGTGGTCCATAGTTGGTTGAAGTAAATATTGATAGACAGGTAGATAGAAATGTTTCTCCTGTCTGATTGCTGTATCGACTCAAATCCTAAACTAGAAACATAACATTTTTACTTTTTTAATGCAAGCACAAGGTAGGAAAGGATTTTTCAAATTTCTGGAAACAGGTTTTCAGGTTATTTAAACTTTTTATCCAATGGACAGAAATTGGTAGAAATAATTGCATGCTTTTGTTGTTCGCACTAATATATAATATGGTATAGACTACTATTTTCACCATATCTGCTGAACTAACTGAGATATTATCTTGAATATTCTATGCTAAGAGCTATGGAAATCAAGATTCTATAAACTAATTTCTGGAATTTTCAATTCTTATTGCATTTTAATAAAAATATTTAAAAAATAGGTTTCGGATTTTTTCCATTGTGTTCAAAGAGGTAGAAATGTTTTCATATTTTTCTTGTTTGCACTGACTGCATGGTATTTTACTTTGGCTTTATTTTACAAACTGAGGGGTATCTTCCACATTTTTGTATGTAAAAATTGTTAAGTCAGATATCAAAGAATGTATTACTGGAATTCACAATATTATTATATTAGAAAGTGAAAAAGTAAAAATGTTTTGGTGCGTTGTGTGGAATGACTGACTGACTGACTTCATAAAAGGATGTAGGAATACAAGGGAACTAGAAATAATTGTTGAAGACTATTTATATATTGTATAGGGTTACTAAGAAAATAATTTTTGAAATTCCTGTATTAAAGGAAGTCGTAAGAGTGAAATTTATAAAGAAATCATCATGGTTTTTGTATATAAAGATGATTTAATGAAATATATAATTAAATTTTTTTGAGAATTCTAGATATTTTTATTTTAAAGTGGATGAATGGGAATGAAAATATAAGATGTGTTGACCTGAAGGATTGAGTTATTTATGAGAGCTTGGAAAAATATTAAACAACTTCAGATTTTATTATTAACTTGAAATATTGACGAGTTGCTTCATGTGTTGTACAGGCTTACTACGAAGGGACATTTTAGAATTTCAAAATGATGATTTAAGGTGAAGGATGTGCTAACGTATTCTCGAATTTTCTCACGATCTGAATTATGTCTCGAGATCATGGTTTCTGCAGTAAATGCTGTTTTGGAGAAGATGGACTTCTCCGGACAAATTCTTGTTCTGGTTTCTACAATTCAATTCTTAGTTTAGTTTTTCACTTTCGGCAAGATTTTGTTAATGGAGATCTCATTTCCTCACCATCCAGTTCTAATGGTGTTCCTATTTTTCTTCTGTTTAGTACTTCAAATTATTTCATTTCTGGAAAGTTACTTCTTTGCAGACCAATTGGAAAATGTATTTTGGAAGTAAGGTATTTTGTATAACACATTCCAGTTTTGTACATTTTACCTAATTTACCTAATATGATATACTAACATCGTAGTTGGTAGTGTTGGTAGGAGGATGAGTGGACAAAAAAACTACTCTGGAGTAGATATGAAATTATTTTCTTTATTTGCTGTAGAATGGATAAATTTATTGTCAAAAACGCATTGTGGACAATTAGCAAATTTGCTCTCCAGAAGCAAGCATGGGACCATCCCACCTATTCGAATCAAAGCTCTCTCAGGAAAACTGAAGAAAACCATAGGACAAGTAGGAAAGGATACAGAGACAAATTCAATCAATGTGATTATGAGTTAGTCATGCACACAGAATAAAGGATCACCTTCAAGCAACATTTATGAAGTAATTTTGTAAAAATGTGTTTCTTCTCTTAAAAGTATTGTTTTCCATTGTTAAATTTTAATTAATATAATTCAATCATTAGAAAAAATGTTTATCCTCAAGTATTCCTCACTTTGTTTTAAGAAAAACTTAAAAAATAAAATGCAAGCTTCTTAAAGTTGCAATATTTATAATCAATGCTTGCAATATTGCACGTGTTCATCGGTACTCATGTTCATCTGAAATTATTATGTGGAAAAATACTTGCTTTAATTAATATAATTTGTCACATTAATTTCAATTACATAACATAATTTCAATACAAAATTCAAATAGAATACTCAAAATAGCCTTCAAAAACAGATTCATAAACTTAACTTATCCATTAAATATCAGACAACAGTTCTCTGTGGATGCAATTTTGTTCCACTGTTCTAGTTTGAGAAATAAATATCATCTAGTATAACCCGGAATAAGGTTATTCCTATTCCTATTCCTATTTTACATAAAAAAATTAGTGATAAGAATAGTTTGATAGTTGCTATTAAACTTTTCAATCTTTTACCAGATTAATATAAAGTTATGTACTATTCCAAACCAGTTATAAAAACCAAATTTATAAAATGGATCAAAGAAAATGTATAATGTTTCGCATTATTTTTTATAATAAATATATACGATAAAAGTGATTTAATTACATGAAAAGTTTCTGTATTAAATGTACAATGTTGTATTACACTTGGTTAATCTCTTTTGACTTATTTTAATTGCGCCAATCAATTGATTTTAAAAATTTAATTAGAATGAATTGATTCTTTTTTAGTTTTAAGTTGTCATCTCCCTAACTTAGGTTACTGTATATGCCTTCTTGGGAACTTATATTGTAATAATTTATTATTGTAATATATTGTAAGATTCATGCAAACTTCTAATTTAAATAAATTAATAAATTCAAACTTTCTAGTTTATTTTATAATAAAAAATTTCTTTGAATTGAAAATGTACCATTATTTTGGTCTAATATTGATGGGTAACTGTTCCTCATATGTGATCCACAAATGCCAAATATATAAGTTATTCTTAATATCTCTCTTGAGTTCCCCCCCCCCCCCCCCNTATGATGTTATTGACTGAAGCAATGGCTAGATGCTTAAGGAAAAAGGAAGTAAGTAAATGTATAACAATATTGTTATTGATGTGCCAAGCTGCAATTTACAATGTAATTAAAACTAATATGCAAATAAATCAGTTTTTTCATAAAACTGTCTTTTTATGAAGCTTTTTTGTAGGATGGAAGTCATCAGTAAGTAACACAAATACCTGGTACTGAAAATTGAAAATTAGTACATGCACAATTATCCTATTTGTTCTTTATAAAAAAAATTAATTTTAAAAATGTTTTTATTTATTAAAAAATGTAATTAAAAAAATTAGATTATTATTTTTCCTCATTCTTGTATTCTCCACAAAATGTCAATAATTAATAAAACCTAATAAAATATTCAACAAATCTGAAGCCGTTCTTCTGTTGTTGGGGCATACGGCACCGCTTCTGGACGGGGTGGTGGTGGTGGGGGGGTTTATGAATACAGTGCTACTTGTGGCACAACTTGGAACAACAACTACTTCTACTTCAAACAACTGAACTCAAAATCAGAATTGACTCTGTTAGGCCCTGAACTCGTTTTCTCCCACAAAACTTTTGAATTAGCAATTTTCCTGTCCTAAACTCCAAATTCAGTTCCTCCAGGGATATTTGAGTGATATTTTTTTCGGGAAGTATATTCAGGTAAATACGGTAATAACTTTTTTTCTTATAGAGATTCTTCTATGTATATTTGGCATCGACACTTCTGCAGACTTTTTGTTTGAAGTAATCTCTTGGTTCATAAATTTATATCCTACAGTTTTAACTATTTATGCTGTTCAGTGTTTCATGTTAAATATGTATGGAAAAAATGTCTTTCATATTTGTTTAATTTCTTCCAGGGCAAAAGTTCTCAACATTGTGCAGCTAGCTTAAGAAACAACTATAGTCCTGACATTCAGACTCCAAAAACAGAAATTAAAGAAGAAATTGAAGTGGATGAGGTAATTAAATTAATATTCCCATTTATAGAATGTTTTAATTTTTAATATTTAATTAGTGTTCTAATTGAAAGAATGTGTGATCTCATTATGTTGTTATGGATGTATTAGGAGGTTCAGTACCTGTAGATGTTCGTTTGGCAATGGAATATGGTACATAGGGATGTGTTACATGAATGGTATACCATGACATTCATATATAACAATGTCAAAAATGCATGTTATCTTATTTCAAATATTATCCCAGTTCCGAAAAAAAATATTAACATCTTTATTCTTAATATCTACTATTTGCAACTTGGGTTGCTTATATTGATTAAAGAATTGAATGTTCTACACATAATGTTTTGTTATATAAATAGAAGTAGTCCTACTCTTGGAACTAGTGAGGTTAGATGCAATGGGGATGGTAGAAGCACTTGTCGACATTACATTAAAAATGCCAATGTTATTATACAACTGTGAATCGTGGATTATAGTTTCTCCCCAATATTGGAAATATAATACAAATGCATTAATTTTTCCAATTGAATTAAGTATAGGGAAAATGACCCACCCTTGTAAACTACAAATCTCTGGGTTCGAGTAGTAACCAGGTGAGTGTACATTTCGATTTTTCGATTTACAGCCGCTCTATGTTTCTGAAACGTTTTCCTGTTATAACCCTGGCATTAAACTTTGATATAATGTGCTATTATAATACTTCAAAATGAAAAACTATGTTTTTACATAAACATAAAAAAGATTTATTTTTTTGCCGTGAAAAATGAAGTTACCTGGTTACATCAAATTTTGATTATTTCTTCAGAGTTTTTGATTTCAAAATTCTTAAGATTGTACATAAATATATATATGAAAGTAACGTGTTTTTTAGAAAATTTGTAATGGACTTACCTGTTCAGTCCTATTAAATGTATCCTTAACTGGTTATTACTGTTTTCTTTTTTAGAATTGTATGTACATTTTCACAACTCAATTCGAGAAGAATATACATTTTTGAATCTCTCTGTCCTTTTTTTCTCCCAAGAAGTGCAGTTACCTGGTTATTAATGGAAGTCATAGAAATAATAATGAATTTAGTATCAATCCAGAGAGGAAATGAAATATGAGGTGGGCAATTCCACTTCAAGTAAGCCAGGTCCAAAAATCCAATCCAATGCAATGGTCCAAAAAAGTGACATAATATTACTTCGTCATTCTAAATATTTACCCAAATTTTCAGGTCACAAGAAGAAATCTAATTTTTTAATAGTGATTTTTGCTTCTGACTTGATTAAGAAAAAAAGATTCAGTATTTTGTTAAGTCACTCAATCATTCATTCAATCTCAATTTCCTCTCAAACTCAGTTCTCCTAAAGGAGGTTTCACAGTACGTTTAGTGGTAATGTTTCAAGGTGCATATAACATTGTTATGCGTATAACATTTTGACCAAATTCTTCCTTTAACAGGAATCTATTATGAAATTAAAATATTGCTGCCAAAATTGTTATTCTTTTGAGCTTAAATAATTTGAAACATTAAGTTCTTGGCAAAAATTCAATAAAACTTAAAATAATAGATTTAATGATAAGTCATTAGTTCTTTTTGTAATTTCCCACTACTGGACTGTGCAATCAACAATTCCAATTCTATGGAAAATATAGAATGAAAAGTGTTGAAATTTTTATTTATTTCATTGTAGGATCAATGGAAGTTGCAGCCACAACCAATAAAGGAGGAACTTACAGATGATGTAAGAAAAGTTTAAGATTTGTAAAAATATTTTTATACGTTTAAGGCTGATTATTGTGGCTTTATTTTACTAAAGACCTTTACTATTACACATTTTCTGAAGCTGATGTTAAGAATAGTGGGAGACATCTCTTGGAACGTTTACCTCTTCTCTATACACAGTTCTTACTTCCGACAAGAGAATCTTTCATATTCTTTCCATCCTCGGATTATGAAATTTAATTCTATATCATTTCTCCTGCTTGTTTGCTGATATATTATTTTTTCTGCAGTAATTCCTTACATGTAACAAGGTTTGAGCATGATGGTTGGAGATCACATTTATATAGCATGTTCCCAATCCATTCCAACCATTCTTTTATATTAGTTTAACAGTTTTAGTATACTGATGTATCTAATCTTCTTAGTATGTTGCAAAGTTAAATGACTTACTTTTGTTCTGCTGTAAATGCGATTTGTTTGTATTTTAAGGCACGAGTGTAAAATTATACTGATAATGTTTAGTTTTTGTGTGTTAATTCAGCGCTTCCTTTAGTACATTTTTAATGAATTGTTATAGACGTTAACAATTTCTTTATAGATATAGACTTACTAGATAGTTACTTTAATGTGTGTTTAATGAGTAGAAAAAAAATTAACTTTAATTTTTTTAGGTTGAATGGGTGTCAGATTCCTCTGAACAAGTAAAGATGGAACCGAAGGAAGAGGTAGGCAACTGATTTGGCTAATTTTATTTACCGTATTTACCCGAAAATACTGAATATAGTTACCACTTTTTTAAATGGAAAATTCGCCCAAAAATCCGTGGCGGCTATATTATTTATTTTGGATGGGAAAACTGCTAAATCAGAGTTTCGTAACGTAACACGAAGAACATCGATCGACAATCGATAATGGCGGGATTTGGACCAATTCGAATATTCCACTTCGAATGAGCGTCATGTCTAGAAATGACCGATCGCCTTCACGACCGTGAGACACGATTTTGTCGACAGACGGGGCTCTTCGACGTACCGGAAGTTCGGCGAAGATGCTTCGACACAAACTTCGAACTGCGAGTTCTAAGTTAAGCTCAAACACATGAAAATAAAGCGCCGGCACGAGAATTCGAAGTAGAGCCGAAGTCTATGTGGATAAGGCGATTTCAATAGAAGTAGTTTAACTGCACCAGTTGGCTTTTCATTTTAAAATTATTATGATTTTACTTTCCAGAGCCAACTATTTCACATGGAATTTTAAATGAACATTTCCCTTCAGAAAGACTTTAATTTTAAACTCAATTTCATTTTGTTTTCTACATTTTGCCTCGCTAAATAAGTGGGGGGTGGGGACTATATTCGGGTAAATATGGTAGTGTGTTTATAAATATTTATATCTTTTATTTTATTATGTATTGTATGATTGTCAAAAGATAAGAGATGTATTTACCTAATTGTTTTTTTTTAAGGAAGAGGAATTGGAACCAGTAGCTTCTGTTACTATTCCTTCAATAACCGAAGATTTATTTGAAGAAGAGTATTAGGTAGTTATATCAATCGTAATAAAAGAGAAATTTTTTACAAATTAGCTACAAATAATTTATATTGCTACCTAATTTAATTAGACGATAGGATACAGCACACTATTTATCTGAAAGATGCAATATTAAAACTGGAGTTGTGGAAGATTTGTGTGGCTTTACGAAACCCAACTGTGAAAACTTAAAAGAGAAAATCTGAAATTTCATGTTAATGTGTACCTTTTGAACTTCGCGGACCAATAAAATCATTTTTAATTCCTTGGTCCCATGAAGTGATTTTTTTAAAGATATATAAATTTATCAAATACCTAATGGGACCTTATTATTTAATGGAGGAAAGAAAAGACACTCGTCTTTAGAATGCGCCTAATAAAATTTTGGCAATTACCATAGCAAATTTGGTTAATAAACTTTAAAATTTACTTTAAATCTTATATATATAT
>NNCF01127049.1:769399-779911 GCA_002313205.1 Laupala kohalensis
ATATATATAATTTTAAGATTATTTGGCACATACACACAAATAACTTGTGTTTATTTTTATGGAGCTCATATGACTTGTTCTTGCAGGTTTGTAGAATGGATGAACACTTGTCCAAATATCCACTAGTGTACTGAAAAGGAATGGCGTGATGAATTATTTAACAGTGGTTGTAAGTATTAATCTCCAGTCAGGAAAACTCTATAGCAAATAATCAAGAAGCGAATAAAGAGAAAATTTTCCATTTACGTCAGTCATCAGAATCTATAACAAGTGCTTGAATAATTCACAAAAAAATATGTTAAATGAATTAAAGATTCTTAAGGAGAAATCGACACTAATGGATTTTTGCCCTATTTGTGGTCTTAGTAACTGAACAATGTGAAATGGTACATGTACATATGATAAAAATATTTTATGTCTAAACAGTTAAGAATAATTCGATACTTGCATATCTTTTTATATTTAAGAGCAGATACTCAAATGAAATGGAATAAATGAATAATATTAATGAGTAATATCTTTTTAATTTAGTTACTTGTGACTTTTGTGTTGCTTCTTGTTTGTATTTCTGTAATAAAGATGTAAATAAATGCATTTGAAATGCTTCACTTGAAATATTTCTTACTATGAAAATTTGTCGTCTTCAAGAGGAAAAGGATGTCATGTTTCCTGATTCAGAATGTGATGAGACCCTTTACACTATAACTGCAAAGGGGTTGCATATTTCCAGGCTCACTGCGACTAGCGATAATTCGAGAGAATGATGCATTCTTGTCTAGGTGTGTGTATACCCCACCCTAATGGTAAGTCATATGCTGATCGCAGTAAAGTTTTGTGCTTCTTACAGTGTGGAAGTCGCAATGCTACCTCTATCCGTTCTATAGAAAAAGAGTTTTGAATTGAAGGGGTCAAGATGACACTTTTCTCTCTTATATAAAACAAGTGCAAATTGTTGGAGTGATTAACTGTATGCCGACACACAGAACAATTCCGTCTTATTCACACAAAACATTTTCTCATGGTCACTGAGGAAAGTGATAGGGAGGATGGGGTGGATACCCCTCTATTGGGGGTGATCGGATTAGGGGACTTCAACAGTACATTTGTGTGAAATGTTTGTCTAATAACATGAAATGTAATGCTTTTCATCACTTATCAATAGATTTAAACTTGAGAAAAACTCAATTTTCCAAAATGGGTGAAATGTTTAAGTGGGGCGTCTCACAGTGGAGTTCTTCCATTGAGCGAATAACAAGTGAACAGTGTACCTTGGACAAGCGCACACCATCTTGAGTTATTTTGAAACAGTCTTCAGAGGAAGTGGGGGTGGATTATCAGATTGAATAGTTTTTTAATCTGCTTCTAGAGTGGACATTATTGTGTATACATGAGACGAGCTCTCCCAGACATCTTGTGCAATATTTTTGCTTAATTTTCTTGAAATTTGCATCTGTTCACTCTGAAGGGTGTTCTGGATTGAAAGGGACACTTTACAATGGAGTTTCTTGATGGTACTCAATGTTGAGGATGAAAGACGTGGCTGTTCATTTCCAAGATTTCTAGAACTTAAATTCATCGCATCAGAATCTAATGCTTTAATTATTTTTTTAAATTGGTGTTTTATGGCTTGTCAATGTCTTGGTTAATAGAGTCCTACTGTGCTTTAATTTGCAAGAAGAAATGTAGATGGATGAAGACATTTACCAAAATTGAATAAACATGCTTGCTGAAAAGTAATTTGTTTGTGAATCCGTTGCATTTTCTTACTTTGACATTCGATGACCCTTAGGTGGAACTACAATACTATGATGTCCCACCCTATGTCTATTTCCCAAGTTGCGAACTCTTGTAACTGGAAACAAGCAAGTGACCATCCCATTAATTCCGATCAAGGGCAGTGGCTGATTCAATATTTGAGGAGTTACTTAATGTATAAATAAGGTTAGATCATTATTTCAAAACAGCGTAGATATTGTTTTTTTTTTTTGTGGGGTTACGNNNNAGAACCCTAAAAACTTGTACAGGTAGGAAAAGTGCAGTTACGCACTAGGGAGAGCAAACATGACTCTCCCCGCGTGTGGGACTCGCCGAATGAATCAACCATACCCACTAAAAACCCTCCTGAATTACAACATACCAAAACAACGCAAAATATACAACTAAACATTGAGGTCAAAAAATGAGGAAAATGAATGATACCCTAGCCCTCGTAGCGTCGGGATCGAAAAGAACAAGACGAAGGAGCCTAGCGCAAGTGGAAACAATGCCAGACTCAGCTCGGGGCCCTGTGTTTGCCAAACGCGTACTTACTAAGATGTAAGTCCTCTGGGAGGAAAATGAAAGATACCGGTGTGACATTTACATTTTTAAAGTATGAAAAATCTATAATAAGCAATGTATCGACAACAAATGACTAGCATATGTCAACATTTTCACGAATTTTAATGAAAATGCATACAACCACGTAAAAACAAAACTTATTATTTGTTTTGAACTCCAAATATCCAATTATTACGTGTGCAGTGTTTCACTAAAAAGTGATTGTCGGCTGAACGAAACAAGATATTTAAATTATTTTTAGCCCACCCAAAAGCTTATAAAATTTTCTAAATCTTGTATGTGTCGCAATTATTTACGACATATCGAACCATATAAAACGATCACTTTTTCTGAAAAAACAATGGTCCTTTTTCAGGTTTTTTAATTGTAAGGTAATTTTGACTGCCTTCGTAGCTTTGAAAGCATCTGAAAAAATCATGGAAATTATTCCTGTGATGTTTATAAATAGCGTTTGTTACGTAAAGTTGAGATCCTGTTTGATTTTCTGAAGAAAAAAAAACTTTGTTAAAGACATGCCAAAATCATCGTTTTAGAGACTGTATCTCAGTTCGGCGAATTGGCGACCCAGCAACCAAGCCAAACATTTTTCTTTATCACATAGAGTACTGTAATAACATTGGTTTAGTCGGCACCCATGGAGGCGGCCACACCTACCTTATCCCGCTACCCCCTTTGATTTTATCTATACCCTATAAATACATGACAGCAATAATATTGTTTGTAATAAATTAGCAAAAACTGGAAATTTATTTGATAGTTGTTTTTTT
Organism: Laupala kohalensis; assembly: GCA_002313205.1. Lineage (NCBI taxonomy): Eukaryota > Metazoa > Arthropoda > Insecta > Orthoptera > Trigonidiidae > Laupala > Laupala kohalensis. The sequence goes on from NNCF01127049.1 coordinate 772,507, forward strand.
CGATTTCCAGCCGTGGCTATTCTAGCTTGACGTAGGTGAGGCGTTGATCTCGGAGACTATTCTGTTTCACGGGTTTAATAGTGATACATCAGTTTAAAATGTAGAAGTCAATTAAAGCCACTAATCGCAGCATTTGGGGTAGTCAATTTTTTATTATTTTGCCAATATGTTAGTACAAATCTCTGTGACGTATAACTTGTCACATGAATTACCTATCGCATACATCCTCGTAATATTGCATGAAACTTCTCAAATAACTGGATTTTACAAAAGTCGAATTTGGTCGATTCCGTTAATTTGGTTACTTATGCATCTGTTATTGACACATTGACTGGGCGGAGCGCATTCTGCATTTCTCTGATTTCCACATTCGTCCCCTTCATCTGTAAACGAAAGCAATTTAAGATTAATACCATAGCTGTAGTCCTCGCAGTGTAAGGAAGGTTATGAGATGTGATCACTGGAGCGAAAGCGCGGTGTTGTCACATGTCTACTGCAGGTACATGCCTAACGTAGCTGCACCCATTCCAGACAGTTTGCCACAGCAACCACACAAAGACTGTTCTTTCAGCCAAAAGATAGCGATCAAGCCGTGAATCAATTACTGCCGGTTCTACAATTCGGTTGATGTAGGCGGCAGCATTCGAACGTTAATCTCGCGATGCTGGCATTGGCTCCTCGATCTTCAAGTGGTCTTTAGACTCTTCCCTTATTCCTTTTCTTCCGCTCCGAGCATTGTACATCAAACTCACCGTCGTAAACCTTGATTCAAGTATGACCACGTGAAGGAAAGTCATTTTACTCGCTGAGAGAACGAAGAATTGAACGGATAGTATATAGAAATTGCATTCATGATCTTAGTAATATTGGTTTGAAGATATGTTAAAGATTTAACACTTACAATAAATAATATATTATGCTTATAAGCAATATAACTCTTAGAGAGACTTAAATGAACCTAAAAGTATAAAAGTAACGATGGTAATTTACACGAAAGAAAATAAACGTTCTAAGTTGTGAATAGGCACGTGAAGAAGAAACGGTCTAATGGGATAATGTCCGTCGTATCGCTGTAGTTGGTCACATGGTTGTGTCGTCTCCTTCCCTGTTTCCCTGCTCCACCCAATAGGAGGAGAAAATCGGTTGACAGCTGACGCCCTAGTGACTATAAAAAATTTATGCGTAGTCAATAAAACTGTCATGAGAAATTACGCGCTCTAAGCATTTCCGAATTTAGGAACCCAACTTGCCCGTAGGTGCAGATATCAGTATCCAGGAACTATAACCGGCACAACATAACTCCCGCTCTGGCTGCCGAGCCGAAAGTGATGGACGTGGGAAATGAGCGCTATTCTGAAAACATTTGTCATTCAGAGCGAAAGGTCTCCAAATCCGGCGCTCACTTTTCGAATTTCTCCGCCGAAGTACGTTGAAGGGGCGATGAAACCGTCTTGGTGGAAACCCACCCCATTAGCAGACCCAGCCACAGTTTTCAGGCCGGTTAGTAGCTGCCGGGCGAGAGCGGGAGTTATGTTGCGCGGTTTATACCTCTCCCTCGCCACCCTCATTAAACTCGTCGAGGAATGTGTTCAACAAGTGTAACTTACTTTTTCTACACCGTTTATCGAGTAATTGTGAGAAGTTATGCTTAGCGATTTTGGACTGTATTAGAATTTACGTTGCTGGGGATTACCTGTCTTCTCTATTCCAGTGCGCGCTAATCTTTCGGGTCCTAGGTCATCGGCAGTTATAAGTACTTGAAATTATTTAACGAAAAAAAACGAAAGCGTATTTCATTTCACGAAATTTTTGAAACGTCACTTTACTGTTGCGGTAAAGCTTGTGACAATTATTTTGCATATTTCTGAAAGTGTTACCTTTTGATAAGCTCCAATTTGTATTGATATTTGTTCACAATACCTAATCTCCACTACTCTCATACAAAGGGAGACATACCTAAGTAGACAAGGCAGGTTAAGCAGCATCCACAGTTGACAACTCGTCCACTAGGGCATTGACCAGCTCGTAGCAATGGACACGAGGGGCCAGCATTCCCGTTTCCTGAGTTGCCAGAGGGGCGGCGACGGTGGCCACTATCATCGCTGTCATTGCTGTTGCTACTATCATTGCTGTTACTGTCATCACTACTGTCACTGCTACTGCTACTGCTGCTTCCTCCTGAAATCACAATAAACCAAAAGATTATTTTAATTTGCTTCGTGTTCTAAGACATTGATACAAATACTAGTGAATATCGAATGTATACGACCCTCCCATATCGCTAATGTATTGTAATGCTACCTTGTCCACATTTTGGGGATGTCTGGAGTACTTTCCCGAGGAGCCTAGTCGTTAAACGTACCAATCACTGGAAAGTTTGGTTCTAGCGCCATACAAAGGATAGAAAGGTCTCTCTAACATTTCTATTCTCTATTTTCTTCATTGTTTCTTTATTAAATAGAGCGTGTTACTGACGGAGTTCTTAAACTCCACAGTTCCTGATGGTCATAAAGTCGGAAAAGGGATTAAAAATTTTGGGTACCATCAAACTCGACAGATTCTACCTGCTCTAATGGCTTGCCACCCGCCGCGCACCCTCCTACCGACCTGCTGCTAATGGATTTCATGAGTCACTTACTGGACAGTTATTTAAAGGGCTATTAATTAAACATTTTTATTCCCATTCTATTAAATTTTTTAATTCTACACAAAGTTCCAATAAAAATGAACCCAAACACGACGTATTTATGACATTATTGAGTTTTAAGCTTCTGTTAACATATATTATGAAAAGTATTCTAAACGTGAAAAATATTTGGTCGCGAAATTTTTACGAATATATCAGTTTTGGGAGCCTCTGATTCCGAGAACAATGTGCGTAGAATTGCAATTATAATTTTCTTGAAGCTTTCATGAAACATATGATTGAAAGGAAAACAATTATTTTATTTAGCGTACTAGAGTAAATGCGTTGGCACACCTACGCTCGGCACTTCGGGTTTTAGAACCAAACACTTAGGTTTTGGAGAACTTTTTGGTTCCGGTTTTATTTCTGACACGATATTTATTTCCCTCTAAATCATGAAATGTGCTTTTTATGTAGTTCATGATACGAGTGAAACAATAATAGTGATCTTTGTAACAGCAGTAGGTTTTGTTATTCGCCTGAATGTCAAAAATAAAAGGGGTAGCCGCTAAGAAAGATTATATTCAACTTGGAATTTTCGTCAAAATATTTTTTTGAATCATGAAAGTTCTCATGAATATGTTTTCTCATGAATTGCTCATTTATTGTAGAATGTCTATCGTTAGTAATGTGTGTGCGGGCGTTGACTACACGAGAGCCATTGCTCTCATGTTTTCGAAGGTCGACACAAAATTCAGAAATATAAGAACAAAATGTATATAATGTGAGAATAATATATAAGAACAAATTGTATAAAAAAATTCTACACCACTGATGTTTGGAAACTTTGAATTCTAGAATTCTCAAGCAAATCTCTGAATAATAGATTTAAGTTTCCAAACCCAGTCACTGTATGTTTCTTAGAGAGAAAATATCCTAGCATGTGTTATATTTTATTGTTGTCAGCTCTATTTTGTATAAAATATATCAGATGCTTCTCTAATATTATAAAAAATTCATTCATGTTCAAATAAAATTTATTCTTTTTAGCAGCAGCTCGATAATTTTCAATTAAAAAAATTACCAAGAAAACAAGAAAGGATGGGAAAGAACGAAGCTGCAGACTCAGATTTCAACAATAAACTCAAACAAAAATAAATTACTAAAATTTTCTCAAATGCTCTTTCTTCAGTTTTCCACTTATAACTTGATAACTTATTTTTAGAACGAAACACCACTGTACCTAAATAAAGTAATATTAAATTTCCAACAAATTATGTTTTGTGTCCTTTTGTCGTCAGACGAACGGATAAGGCTTAAGAACTCGATTGTACAATGGATCAAATAACTTATTTTCCCCGTATTTTGTTTATAACTTGAGAACTGTTTATTTTTAGAGAAAATGTCCTTATACGAAAATGAAAATTTATTGAACGTCCAACAAAATGTGTTTTTCAGAGTATTTTTTTCTGATTATCCGCTTTTGCTAGTTGAACTTACGTACTCGTCTATGTAGTCGAGTCAACTTGTACTTTTTTCCTTGCATGGTGTCTGCGATCCAAATACGGTTCGAGTTCTGGTGTTTAACTCTTGTAAATTTACAGAATTGAAAAAAAAAAATGACATAGCATTTTATTTCTAAAACCCGTTGCTTCAAAGTTAAAATCCATGCAAACAGAGAATTGATTTTTTTTGTTTATATCTGATACTTCGGTCGAGGTCGAAAATTTCGGTTCATCATATCAAAAAATCAGAACTACCCTATTTGATGCAACTAAATAATACGTATCGACTCTTCGACATAGATGTGCCCAAAACTTCCACGCACAGAAGAGGATAAACAGATAGAAAACAAATCCAGGATAACGCGTTTTGTAGGACGTTTTATGTATTTCATTTTCGTATGAAGACATTTTCTTTAAAGTTTGTAGTTAAGTTATAATTCAATTAGATCCATTGTAGAATTTTTGTCAATTGAATCACGCTCTTTAGCATTTTCCGTTCGTCTTGTGACAAAACGGTACAGAATGTAATTTGTTAGAAATTTAACGTACAATTTTTCTGTTCAAGAATATTTTGTTCCCAAAATGCGTTGTTTTAAAATTATAGGCGAAAAACTAAAATAATATTGAAAGGGAAAAAACTGTTTTTTTTTCTTGACAGGCTTCTTTTCGTCACCTAATTACTGGACTAATAGTTAGTCAAATGAGCATTTGATGCCAGTAAGGTCGTGTTTTTCGTCATTTTAAGAGTAGATTTCTATTCTATAACATCACAATTTTTATGAAGAAATTTTTTTTTGCGGTAAAGCCAACTTGTTTACTGAAAGAGCTGCCCACGGGTCCCAATATCTGGGGATTCACGGGACGGGCACAGGTAGACCGGCGGAGACCTAATCCGTAAGGAAGTGTCGAGTTTAATGGTGAAGTTGTCCTACCTGAGGATCTGTCGCGTTTAAGTACGACCGTTACTGAATCTTATGTACATGGAGCGATAGGGGGTAGGAGTTGGGTGGGAGGCTATTGTTAGTAGGTGGGCAGCTTTGCTGGGTCACATGGCTACAACCAGGCCCACGTGGAGAGATTAGTACAAGTTAGAGTACTAATTAGAGTTATTGATAATAGGAGAAGGTGGATAGAGGAAGGAGGATTCGCTTTTCAGTAGTCACAACTATGCGAACTGGAGCGTTAATGTGAGGAGCTACAATTTTTTCTGACCCCACCGGGAATTCAATCCGGGAATGACTTGGTGATGAGCAAGAACCACCTGGTTCACCAGAGGGGCTATTACTCTATTGAAGTAACTTTGAAGAATAGGGATGACCCTAGTGCTATCTTGCGAAAACTTTGAGGTACTACGCTATTAGTAAAAATCATCGCCATACAATCAGACCACTGACATCCCAAAACTCAGTACGAATAAAAAAGCGATATGGAGAGATCGTATAGGCACGATAATCATTTAATGATGAAAAAGTGGTGACTCTAAATAACTACTTTATACATCCGGCAGGTTGATAAGAATGCTTATAATACCTCTGCCTCGGTTCCTTGATGACTGCTGCTGCTGGCACGGAGGGCAACTGCGAATCGTATTCATATCCAAAGAATTGGTCGAATACTTGGATCGTGCTTCCCCTACGGCCAGAAGTACCACGACGAACAACGTCAGCATTAACCACACCTTCATCTGTGGAGTACATAACGCGAATCAAGTAATTGTGTTTTATATTATTGGTCGTATTTATATTAAATATATGTTTTGTTACAATACAAGCTTGTGCCCAAGGTGAAAAATTGGCTGGGAAATTTTGCTTTTCGTCACATTATTGTTCTACAGGTTTTTAATAAGTCCTGATTTAATCATTTCTGCTATGTTGGCAAAATATGTCTCGATTAATACTCCTGTGCAAATTCAACAATTAAATTCGTGTTCAATTCATTGGCGGGGGAACTATATCCCCGTAATATTCATTTAACCGTCTATGTATCTGCCCTAATATGAAAGTGAAGGAAATAAGTACATTCTCTAAAATAACAGATAATATTGTACTACAAAGAACGTGAAATAATAAGGTTATGTACACATTACATGATAAAGCGAAAGTAAGATATGTAGAGCCCATATGAAGAAGAGATTTTCGGAATTTCAGATAACTCCAAAAATAATATTGGAGGCAATCGATTTGCAAGTGGATGGAATTTGAATGTGTGAGCTTTGCTTTGTCATTTTATTAGTGGAGGGAACATGCCAGGAAAAGTTAAGGAATTCGTCTCAGGTGTTATTGGTTCTGGTCACGGACCAAGTCATCAGTAAATCCGACGAATTGGTTCACACCTGCTCCGATATCATTGCTTTCTATGCACCAATAACCATTTTCATCTGTACAACATTGGCCTCGCTGAAATCTATCATGCGAATCAATTTGCAGGATTCAATCTATTTTACTTTTATAGTAGCGGCGATATGCGCAGATTAAAATATGTCGTGGAATCAGATATCTTCTGCTATAAGCCGCGCAACGTCACTCCCGGTCGCGCCCGGTAGCTACTAGCCGTTCTGCAAACAATGACTGGATCTGCAAATGGGGTGGGATGGTAGCACTTTCCACGAAAACTGCTTCACCGCCCCTTCGACGTGCACGGCCCCTCGTCTCACTTTGGTCAGCGGGGAAATACGGAAGGTGTGCGCTGGATTAGTGGACTCTTCGCTTTGAATGACGAATGTTTTCAGAATATTTCTTTCTCTTTTATTCCCGTTGCTCTCACTTTCAGCTCGGCAGCCAGAGTGGGAGTTAGGTGGCGCCGGTTATAGTAAGAATCACAACCACACCAAAATGAGGAATACGATAAATTATAAATTTATTGTCAAAAAAGAGTACAAACTGCGTACGACCACGTGGAGGACAATAAACTAATTTACTCTCCGGAAGCAAGCAAGAGACCATCCCATCAATTCCGATCAAGGGCCCTAAGGCAGAGGCGGATTCAAAAATTTCAGCAAAGTTCCTAGATAAGAAAAAAAGTTGGCTGCGAGTTATAATACTAATAGAATGTCAATATGTTTGTAATTTAACACAAAAACTTTACATGTACAAGTTATTATCGAACTATAGATTATTCTGAGTACAGTGTTTAAAAATCATAAGAATTGAAATAACACTAAATTCACGATTTATTGTTACAATAAACACGCCCCTAGACAAAGCCTAGAGAACCTGTATGATAAATCCGCCTCTACCAGAAGGAAAAACGGAGAAAAACCCGGGCCAGGATGGGG
>NNCF01127049.1:779924-837191 GCA_002313205.1 Laupala kohalensis
GTACACATAAAACTAAATTAATATGAGCCATAAGACAACACAATCATGCAAGAAAATAGTTTTTGAAATTGTTATAAGTTGTTTAAAAAGTACTACAGCAATGGCGTGATAAAGTACAAGACGAATTTAACTTTTATTAAAATCAATAAATTCTTTTACATTGTAGAAGCACTGGCACTTCTACTAAAAACTAAAGGCTTCAATTTTGCGATTCAAAATCAGACTACATTAAGATATCAAATAAAACAATTCTTTATTCTCACAGTCTCGTCACAAAATTATGAAAACTACTCCTCGGAATATAGAGGAAGTAAATATTCTGTATAAAAAGAACAAAATATACCAGTTACTGAAAATGCATTCAGTATGTAAAAAACAAGAACTGACTGCGTTAATTCTCCACCCTTTAACACTTGTCGTCCGGGCTGTGATTGGGTTGGTCCGTTCTTAAATACGTCTGTCCTAGTTATGATAGTGTATCTTCCTCGAAAGAACATGTCTTCGGAGCGTCGTGTGACACTGACCTCCCCTTTGTAAATACAAACAAAATGGATGTTCGTGACCCTGCTGACAACCTTAATTCATTATGCCCTGTTTGCGCTTTTATTTCACTTAATACAAACGGGTATAGATATTTTTTTCGACTGAATTATAAATTTATGATATATTTCTGGTTTTTTGAAGTGAGCGGGGCGTGTGTGAATCCAACGGGTTTCCTCAAAAGATTGTAGAAAATCTGAAGCTGATGTTTTCGTTGAAAAGACGTACAACATATTTGTGAAATAAATTACGGAGATACCTACTTTCTTTGTTACTTCACGCTATTTATCTATGCAGTGAAAAATGTTTACTACTGGTTACATATTTGTAAATTTTCATTTAATAGTTTTGTTATCGAAAAATTGTTTATGGGATTCCAAAATTGACGTACGTATTTTAATTAATCAGGTATACCCTTAGTGGATCCAGTGTGCAATTGTGTACGTAAATTGCAAAGCAACCCCTTTAGTCCTTTAATTCTGAGCTTCATGTTATCTTGAATTGCCATGATCATGAGGATTACATATCATTTGTAATGCCCATTCACTTACCCGTTCTCAGATTTAAGGAATTTGTTCATATTCGTTAGAAAAGAATCATGTTTATTACTACATACGAGTTTGTCACTCTGTTACAGCATTATAATAGAATACGAAAACACAATCAAGAATACAAAACTCTACTTATAGCATAAAATAAAAAAAAGATAAACTAGCGAAATGAAATAAAATATTTTTAAACTTCGAATATGAGTGATAATCACAAAATATCATTTCCTCCCTAGCTAGAAACTTGGTCATTCTACACGCCACTGAACTTCTCAAACGCAAAAAGTACTTTACGAATATACTATGTATAATCTTGGCTAGATAGTACGTCATATTATTTATTGACTACAACACTCGGTCAGTTGTAAATATACACAACTCTACAGGCCTTTCGTGTGATCGTATTGAATTTTTTTTAAGTGACTGGACGTCAGTGGTTTATACCGGAAGACAGGTTAACATTGTAAGTTTGCTTGTACCTATTCGACAATGATAAAATGTTATGCATATTTGGAAATTGAACGGCGAGTAATACTTTTCTATTACAAAAAATTGTTCATTTGATAATCTGGAACGAGATTAGCCGACGTTCGGTGCGACGAAAAAGAGACATTTTTTCATTGCGTAGGTAAATAGTGTGAATTAAGAAAGACAGTAGGGTTCGGTGAGACGGAGTTTCTTCATACTAAGTGATACTAGGTGAAGGATAGTACAATTTCTGGGGTTCCCATTTTGCAATTTTTTTTCACTATTGCAGTTCCTATGGCTTTGAAAAATCGATTTGAAGCATATTTAACATCGTGGGACCATTGGAATTTAATTTTATTTAATAGCGCATATATAAGATTTTTGTTTTTAGGTTAAATGACATTGATCGATCAAAATTTGTACTTGGACGTGTACCATATTATTATTCAACTACCTCAATTTAACCTTGCACTTTCTCAGTAACTAGTAAATACACTCGAAATTGTTTTTTAGGGCATATTTCGAATTTGCTTTGTTCAATGTATTATTGGACTTTAGTGCATATTTTGAACTTTCCAGCGCATATTTTGAACGTTGAAGTACTCATCCGAGTTCTCAATCCAAGTCCTGATAATTACGCAAAAAAGTAGCCACTTACCTCTATGGAAGCACTTGTTTTCACGAGTTGTAACGATCTTCTAATCGACTCGCTATTGGTACGAATGTCCGCTTATTTGATACAAGGTTCAGAACCGCAGTGACCTCTTGATAGCTGCATCAGATCTGTTCACGAAGGTCAATTCGTAAAATATACTTTCGTTAGCAAGATAAATTGAAAATAATGACGCCGTGTAACCTATCAGTTGTTTGTCTCCTGTGGTCGAAGAACGAACCAAGTTCAAAATTTCTGTAATCTTGAAATCCATGTTTGGATTTCATAAACAATTAAAGAAAATAATATAATGATTTTACTCAAAATATCTTTGATTTTAATTTTCTTCTCACTCATGTGCGTCAACAGTTAAAATATTAAATAAATAAATAAATTTATTGTCAAAGAAATAGTACAAACTGCATATGACCACGTGGAGGACAATAAACTAATTTACTCTCCGGAAGCAAGCAAGGGACCGTCCCATCAATTCCGATCAAGGGCCCTAAGGCAGAGGCGGATTCAAAAATTTCAGTAAAACATTCCTAGATAAGATGAAAAGTTAGCTGCGAGTTATAATACTAATAGAATATCAATACCTTTGTAATTTAACGCAAAAAAAATATTTTACAATAATTTGTAAATTGTTACAAATTGTAACAATAAATCGTGAATTTAATGGGTTTTTTTTCAACTCTTATGATTTCTAAACACTATACTCAGAATAATCTATAGTACGATAATAACTTGTACATGTAATTTTTTGCGTAAAATTACAAACATATTGACATTCTATTAGTATTATAACTCGCAGCTAACTTTTTATCTTATCTAGGAATTTTTGCTGAATTTTTTGAATCCGCCTCTGCCTTAGGGCCCTTGATCGGAATTGATGGGATGGTCCCTTGCTTGCTTCCGGAGAGTAAATTAGTTTTTTTTCCCCCCACGTGGTCATACGCAGTTTGTACTGTTTTTTGACAATAAATTTATTATTATTATATGTACAAATTTATTATCGATCTATAGATTATTCTGAGTATAGTGTTTAAAAATAATAATAATTGAAATAACACTAAATTCACGATGTATTATTACAATACACATGTCCCTAGACAAAGCCTAGAGAACCTGTATAAGAAATCCGCCTCTACCCGAAGGAAAACAGGAGCAAAACCCGGGCCAGGATGCGATGGAATATTATTAAGGATAAAATTAATTAATAACCATAATTTTGGTGTGTAATTGAACCCAAAAATGGAGTACAATTAAGTGAGCCTATGAACTTACGACTGACAGCAGTAATGGAAGAAACATTTTCGTTTATTGTACTATCTCATTTTCTCGACGTCATTAGTGACAAGACGTAAAACCTAACTTAATCTTAATAAATGTGTAAAGAATTACCAGTATTAAAAAATAATTTGTTTGCCTGTTGATTTTCTTATCGATACGAAGATAGTATTCGCAAAACTTTACCTGTTTGAGCTACTTTTCCTCTTAAAGTAAAAATAAAAGATCTCCTTGGGAATCACAAAGCGTAGATTTCCACGGAATATTAATATGTGACAATAATGATTTTAATTGTCCCTTTAAAACTAGTTGTGATACCGCGAGATACTAAAAAATATAAACATTTCAAATTAAAATGAATTGAAAAATAATACTAAATTTTCTAACGAAGACAATGCTTTGTTAAAATTCCACAAGTATGATGAGCTTTAAATTGCATATGTATACGGTTCGTCCCTTGAAGGTCGTAAGTCTAGTTATTTATTTCCTGAAAACGTATTAAAAATCTGAAGCATTGTCAAAATGTTGTAGCTTCTTTTGCGTTTTCAGAATCAATTAAATCAATCAGCTTTTGGATTTTACAGTTAACTGGTGGTATCTTTGCTCTAGCGCCTACATACTTTCTTTTCATCAGACCCAACAACGATCCAGACTATCGTTTTCACGTTGAAGAACTATAATAGAACGACTCAAGGAATACAATTTTGCACATATCTACATTCATCCAGCGCTGAAAAGTATTCTGGAAATAAATCAATGGTCCTCGGCAACGATTGGTGAGTGAGGAGTTAGTGCTTCCCCAGTAAAACATAAGGGAGAAAATAAATATTTTTCTTCATTCATTTAATAGAGGTATATAAATACATAAGAGATCAAATACATAATAGTTCAAAAGTTCAATAAAACATTTTTTAAATTATTGATTTATTTAAGTGCTTCGTGGAACCAAAGAAGTGTGTGAACTTCTCGCGTTTGCATCCACAAATTATTTTTGTGTCATTTAACAACTGAAAGGAATTTAAATGTCTGTTGAAACAACTGATTCATTTACAAAAATATCAATTTTCTTTCCAAATTAAGATTATTCGTGGGCTTATTTAACGAACGCAGATTCCACAAACGAACGATACACAGTACATTAGACTATAACGACGACGCTCACAATTAGTTTTTGAACACGAATGTCGATGCCATAGAAATTACTTGATTTATTGATAGCAGAAGAAAATTAGGCAAAGTGCAGGTCAGGTGAAACGTGTCTTCAGTGAGAGCTACTATTGCGCACTTGATCAGTCAGGTAAAAGAGAACATTTCAGTGTGTTTGGAAGAAGTGAGTTTCGAGACTCGGGAGTGGAATCGACTTAATAGATCGCGCGCAGATTTACCTCTGAGTTTTCTCAGACGAAGATGGATCTTGAGTCTTCAGAGGGGAGCGAGATAGTTATGCTTCGTACGAGGGTTTTTAACAATCAACTTCTTGATGATCTGCGCAGGAGAGCTTAGCCCTGTCTTTCCTTTCCCTTTGAATTGCCCACCGCGAGTGAGTTCATCATTGCTGACTTTATCCACACTTTCCCTCCGACTATCGTCCCACTCGGCACTGAACGCCGTTCTCGCCGATTTGTCTCCTTTCGCCGGGTCCGCCCCGTTCGACACGAGACATTTCGACACCTCCAGTCTCCCTGACATCGAGGCCCAATGAAGTGCAGTATCACCATCTTCGTCTTGCGCATCAGCTCTCGCCCCGAATTCCAAAAGCGAATCGATCACTTCCACGCGCTCTTGTCCCGCCGCGTAATGCAAAGGTCTGGCGCCATACTTATTCTCAGCATTCACATCAGCGCCGTTTGCGACCAGCGTCTCCAGAATCCTCACGTGACCTTCCAGCGCGGCCCAGTACAGTGGCGTGTCACCATCGCAATCCACTGCATCGACTCTGGCCCCTCGGGAGATCAGGTATTCCAACGCTTCTAAACGCTTATCCTGAGTCGCGAGGTGCAACGGAGTGATTCCGTTTCGGTTGGCAGCATTTATGTTCGCTCCGTGATTCAAAAGAATTTCCAACATTTCAGGATCACCGTTTTGCACCGCGAAGTGAATGGGAGTATCTCCTCCTTTGTTCGCGGCATTGATGTCACCAGCGAGGGGAAGTAGAAGATCTAGTATGGGTATATTTCCTTCTTGAACAGCGCGATGTAGAGGAGTGCAACCCTCGCAGTTGGCTGCACTGGGGGTAGCTCCATGCTGCAGAAGAAGTTGTAGTGCGGGTTTGTGACCCTGTTGGGCCGAGAGGTGGAATGGTGTATCCCCATGCCTGTTTAATGCATTGACGTTTGCACCTCTTTCCAATAAGAGTTGGAGTGCGGATGTGTGTCCCATCCATGATGCCCAGTGCAACGGAGAGTTACGTCTGGAATCTACCGCATTCACGTCGACGCCCCTATCCAACAGATTCCTGTCAACAAAGTTTGTATTCGTTTGAGGCACGCATGCCATAGAATCCTTAAAAGAGAGAGAAACGACATCTGATTGTGCCCGTTGAAACAACCCCTACCATTATGGCAGGAATAGCGAGATGACAGCTGATGACGGTCTTTTTGGTCTCGTTTCACTGAGAAATACTTAGGTAAAAATAAGAATTACTATATTTTCAGAACAGTATTACCACTTAATTCAGCCAAATGTGACCTATAATTAAAAATTCAATATAATCAAGGTTATCTTAACTATTTCACGGAATGGTCATCATTGATTTTATCTTACTTTCGCCTTATAATTCAACAAAAACAAAGGGTGACCATTGTGGTCTCCCTATAAAGGCCTCTAGCATGCTTCTGTACTGAAACTTTCCCCTCTGGCAGTGGCAAAGTCGTACACCACGTTTAATTTTTTTGCAAGTTTCTTAATGCTTCGTTGGCTATTATTTATTGTTGTTTGTAATAAATTGATGCTGAGTTGCAGTTTTGAAAAATACAATATTGGAATAGTGGAGTTAATATCCCAGACGGTAGTGATGCAGAGCTAAAAACAAAATGAATGAATGGTTTTGAAATTACATAAGTAATTCTATAATTTGGGGACTGCTTCTGTAATTCTGTACTTTGGGGTTGGTCAGTATCATCCATATAATTTCCCAATGCCCGTGGAATATTTATTATATTTGTCGTGTATTATTTATATAACTTCATGCAATTTTCCTTTCAATAAATTTTACCCTAGTCGATGAATTCCTATTTTATATATTTAAAAAATACGTCCATACTCGTTTGACTGGTTTGGTAGTCTTAGTAGTTCACACGCAAAAGAAATATACCTGAGGAGACTCAAGTTGTTTCTTTTTGTTGCGTCAAGTAGGAAGTTGTACTTCGCAGCGTACGTCAGGTAAACATCTTCTGTCTGAAACATTAAATAATTAAATACGATAATATATGTAAATGGAGAGGGTACATGAGTGTTTTTACTCTAGAATCTCTGGAACAATGTCAACCAAACTGGACACAGATATTTTCTAGCAAAAATACAATTGGGGTAGACACTGCTAGTACCCCTTGTGTAACACGTTAAAAATAAGGGAAATCAACCGATATTAGTATCAAATACATAATTTTTTGCTGCTGAGATGAATAGTGGCACTTCCTCTATATATATCATTTATTATGCATATCCAGCAAACTGTCCACTTTCATAGAAAAAGCAATCCAATATCATACTCTCCTCACTCCTAATTTTAGAACTGGGAAAAATGAATGTGAAGAAGACGAGAAGAATATGATTTGAACGCCACAGACTCACACCTACATAATACCGCTATTAATGGACACACAAATTTAGGTACTAGAATATCCAATGTTGACACCAGATTGCAATTTACTGTAACATAATTTACTCAGTTCTGAGATGGTTATATACACTTATTTCTATTTGATAATTTGTGAGCTTAACATAATCGAGATAGTCACCAAGCCTAGCAACACCATTTTCCCCCTTGGAGTGTTAGAAGTATTTAACCCCCAATTGTGCTGAACATGTACTTACTCGGCATCGTGGGCTCAATAGTAAGATTATTCATCTCAGAAACGCCGAAAAATATGGTTTCGACACTATTCCAGGTCGTTTTCCATAATTTGCACATGTCTCATGTTTCTCGCCTCCACATGTAAGTATACCGTTCCCCCCTTGTGATACGAACTGAAACTTAACGGTATTGATGTTGTAAGTATTCATCTCACAAACCCTGAAAAATATTGATTCGATGCAAATTTGCCCTCAGTTATTTTGTCTTGTCATTTTCCCAACCCTCAGCTTGGGGGATGCATAGATTGTCTGAATTTATATGGGGGCTGAATTGGAGTGTCACTATTCAACGCAGTGATACCGCAATTTGTGGAATTGTCAATATCTGTAATTTTTGACAATATTTTTGTCATCCCATTTTCTAGAGGTGTTGGGTTTGAGAGGGTGCCGGTCGTGGACTTATCGACATCATTTTCAGTGTCACAATCCCTTTCAGCGAACCCGAAAGCTATGGTTTGAACCCTAATATCAGTCATTGTCGATTCCTTTTACATTTCTTCCCATCAAAGGATTTCTGTCCTCATGGGAGGTGGAGTGATCACGGACTTAAAGCGGAATTGGGAGTGTCACTATTCGTATCAACGCTTCCAAAATGGTTCTCGAAATTGTCATTTTCCATTACCCACTGGTAATTTAATCGCAATTTTAACTAGAGTTTTCTTTTACATGTATAACACCTACATTCCTATCCCAAGGTGTACTAGAGGTGACTTTATCCCCACAGTATATTTGCCACATGGTTAGTTAACTGTGTACGAAGTTTGGTTAAAATTACTGCCGGAAATCCAGAGTAGTGGTGGAACATACACATACCCATATCTCTCTCGCTCTCAGGCAAAATTCTCTGGAAAGCGAAGTGAATCACATAAATAACGAACAAAGGAAAACAAATTAAATATAAAATGTAATTCGTAAAGAAGTGTTTCGGCATATTGTTTTTCCATTTACAATAAATGTCGTTTTTAAATTTTGTTTTGTTGATTTCAAAAAATGTCTAGGTTTAAAATAAAATAATGAAAAATAATAATATAACTAGTAAATTATAAAATGACTTTCAAATCTCAAGTGCTGGGCCCTGTTTCAGAATCATAATGATGTTATACAGTATACAGTAATTTTTTGTTAATTGACGAATTCGCAAGTAGTAGGACGTACCACGTGTTCAAGCAATAGTGATCCGTTCTGATAGTCTCCTTTCAGCAGCGCGATGTCCAATGCACTTCTACCTTCGTAGTCCTGCAGGTTGACTTTGGCGCCGCGACGCAGCAGTAATTGTAATACCTCTGTATCGCTTTTCTTGGCTGCAACGTGGAGAGGAGAGAGGCCATATGTATCCACT
Source organism: Laupala kohalensis (assembly GCA_002313205.1). Lineage (NCBI taxonomy): Eukaryota > Metazoa > Arthropoda > Insecta > Orthoptera > Trigonidiidae > Laupala > Laupala kohalensis. The sequence continues at coordinate 788,836 of NNCF01127049.1, forward strand.
GCGTTTACATCTGCTCCAGCTTCTAGAACTAACCTGAAGATGTGTTTTCTTTACCAAAAGAAAGTTCTATTTCATAAAATGGTTGCGGAAAAGCGTTCAAAGAATTTCGTGAATGTTTTGACCCTCCAATTGGGTTATTATCACGAGAATAAAAGAAATAATTTATTTTCAACAGACCTCCCAGGTAGATCATGGTTAGCATTCTTGCTTTCTGCGAAAATATCCCGGGTTCCATTCCTGATGGGGCCAGAATATATTTGTAGCTCTTTACTTCGCCATTTGGCCCGTCTACCAGTCCCCTCGGTCTGTGTCCAATCGCAGCTACGAACTTGGATACGGCAATCTGGGTTATATTTCGCTCCTGGGCTGCGATAGTGGCACAACTCAAAAAATACGATTTTTGGACTACACGTCCTAATATGAAAAAATACATTCTTTCCACAAGCAATACTGGCACATCTCATAATTTGTTTGAGGTGTGCCACTATTGCAGCCCATGAGCGGTATATAGACGCTGTGCAGCCCATGAACGGTATGTAACGAGTGTATAGATCAGAATGTGATCAGAATTCTATTTCCTCACCGTCCTCGCCGCACCGAACACTCCCCAGTTGTATTCTCTTTGACTACAGACCGAGTACATAGTGTAACGTTTTATAAGACGATTTAACATCACCTAATGATGCTCTGGAGCAATAAACGTATTGAGTAAAATAAGTTATTACTATATGAGCTCGTATCAGTACCTCGGAAGCTGGCGAAATTTAATTTAATTAATAAAAAAATAATATTAGTAAAAACGAATGCGGTTTACAAAGAGGGAATGAAAAATTCACGCCCTTTGAATCAAAGTGGGAAATGAATGTTTACTCGTTTGGAGCTCATGATAATTCTAATTAAGTACAACTTCGAAATTCCATTCGTTAGGTTAAAAAATCGAAAAAATTGATGAGGAAATCCTCGGATAGCGACTGGGTTTAATCGGACCTCACTGTCTAATATTCCATACAAATTCGCTATGATTACCAAGCAATTGCAATGCCATTGATGGATAAGGTTCTGACAACGAAGAGCGCTTTACCGACAAAGATGAACATCAATAGGACTAGATGGTAATTACGTGACTCGGAGTGCCCATATTGATGCTAGGTCTTAATTTTAATTATAGTAATTCGACATTTCGTTCACCATAATGAACGCATCGTTCATCCGCTCGTTGTTATCTGACAGATCATCAATGTGGCCACCGTTGTCAGAACGTAATGTATCTATAACATTGAGCAGTTGGTGACGGTACCGCCTCTATCCGCCGACAAGTATCACTAACTCAACACAATATTCAATATACGTTAAAACTCTATAAAGACAGGCATATGCAGCCGCCATTTGTGTGCCATTGTGACGCATTTAGTGTATTGTAAACATTGCGCTTAACTTGTTCATTATTAGTTTAATTTTAAATAATTTAAAAAATAATAATTTATGATTGCAGAAAGACGACTTGGATTTCCGTCATATTATGAATTTTATATCCCATTAGTAGGAAACCAATTCAAACTCAAATTAAGTATGTAATTTTGTTCTAATGTTCATTTGATATTGTCACTTTCTCTGTATACTGCAAGAATAAATGCATTTGTGTTCTTAATTTTAATAGTAATATAAAAAGAAGTGATCAAGGAATAAAAACCAAGTATTTTAGTCATAGTCAATATATATGTTTAATTGCAGTTAAAGAACTTAACCTTAGTTTACCTACCTATGCTTCGAAGTAATTATATCTTTCAATAACGAACTTCTGTACCATAAAAGCTGTAATATTAAAACAACGAACACTTTTTTCATTGGCACTCTCAAGATCTCGAAGTTATATGCTAGGAATTTGCGATAATAAACAAATTTTACGAAGCGCGACGCTAAAGGATGTACTTTACACATCAATATGTCGGTGTGACACAAAAATGGCGTCGTGCATATGCACCCCTTGATAGAGCCTTAATTATAATAATTCGACACCCAAAGAAACGAATCGAACTTTGTTTATTAATTCATTGTTATCTGACTAAGAGCATTAATATGACCGCTGTTGTCAAAAACTTAGATATCTATGATCTTGAGCAGTTGGTGACAGTAACGCCTCTATCCGCCGGCAAGTATCAGTTACTTAACACAATGCTCGCTCAATACAATGATATCCACCCACTTTATTACACGTAATGAAACTCGCTCACCACTTGAAGGCGCCACTGCGCCCAGCTGCAAGGTTTTTTTTCTGATTGTGATAACATACCTGAGGAAGTTCCTATTGTTCTTGTATATGGCTGTGTGCAACGGGAGGCGAGTGTTATCATTTGAAGATGTCCAGCGATGAACCAAGACCTTCGCACAAGAGATGCAGTCCACGTACGATGTATGATGTGCTAAGGGCGTCATTCGTTCCCTTTCAGTGACGTCCATTTCTTCTGACTGTGAAAAATTATTTCACTGTAAAATTGCATTCCTCCGCACATCGATAACATGATCCAGGTTAAAGCTACGTCCTACCTTTTAAAGATGTGCCTGAATGTTGTAGCAGTCAAACACGATTCGTTTTCATCACAATGCGCGCTTCGACTCCGAGAAATGGTGTTTAGTTAATCTGTACGTATAAAGAGAAATTAAGTAAAATCCAACTCCTGAAAATATCTAAAATGAATTTAGATGTTGAAATACGGTTTTAACTTAGTCGGAATATTGAGCTAATAATTTGACGTATTCTAGTGATTCGATATTGACACTTGTGTTTACTTCCTAATTACATAGAGTGGGTAAGGAAAGTATTGTAATCAGTCAAAGAAAGTGAGATCTCTTCGGATCTTTGCGAATTGACCCCAGAGAGTATATTTTCAAATTTTGGCGATGATGTCCAATGTATGTGTTGCTTTTTTTGTTTGTGGGGTTTTAGGGCTCGTCGACATCAAAGGTCATTGGAGCCCTAAAAACTTGTACAGGTAGGGAAAATGCAGTTTCGCACTAGGGAGAGCCAACATGACTCTCCCCGCGTGTGAGAATCGCCGAATAACTCAGCCATACCCACTAGAAACTCTCCTGAATTGCAGCATATCAAAACATATCTCGAATAATTCCTAGCCCTAATAGCGTCGGGATCGAAAAGAACAAGAGGTGACCAAGGAAGGTCAGAAAAGAGAAAGGAAGGAGCCAAGCACAAGTATAGTGGAAGTAATGCCAGACTCAGTTCGGGGCCCCGTGTTTGCCAAACACGTACTTACGATGTATGTGTGTTAAGATTTTTGTTCCCCCGATAGCTCACAAACAAACTGATGCATCGAAACCAAACTTGAGGTTTGATGTTGAATGCATTGGGAACAGAAGCCTATTTTTTATGTTGATGGAGAACCGAGACGGGTGGAAAGAAAAAAGGTACAAATATTCAGGAACACTCTTAATAGACGAAGGCATTACTTTTTAGGATTAGAACAGTAAAATTTCTTATATTTTTTCGCAGTCCATTAGTTTTATTTACGACAAGTATTATGCGTTTATATTTATTAGTAAAGTGGAAAAAAGGTACTGTGCCATTTAATAATATATATTTTTGCACTTTCGTATTCAAGGACTTTCCGAAATTCTGTATGTGAATTTCAAAATCCATATCTCCCAAACAATTTTCCTAGCGGCTAGACACGTTTTGTTGTTACTGAACCAAAGTATCTAGTTTGAAATTCACTCATTCATAAATCATTTCAAACGCACATAAACAATATTGACAGCGAAACTAACTTTAAAAGCATTTTTTGTTAAATCAAACATGTCATTTATGAATATACAGGAAATACTAACAATAAAATCGTACATGCTTTTAGTCCAATTATAATATTGGATTATTTTTTAATATTATTAAAAATGTGTATTATACATTTTATTGCTGATTGTTAATTGCTCATTCAATTAATTAAGGTCATCAACTCTTTCAACATTTACATAATACAGGAAATCTCAGCAAATCCAAATGATGCTGAGGGAAGAGAAGTATAACCTGTTTGAATCGCAGGCTTCCATTGATGGAGTCAACGGAATCTCGACTGTAACATCGTGTCTTAATAGAAGAAATACCCAAATGTATGGAAACGGTCATGAAATGCAAATGAAACTAGGATTTAACAATCTCCTTTCACATAATATATTAGCTTTGAAATGATGGCGATCCTCATAATATGACAGGATGGAATTTCCAAGTCGAATTTTCTTATCTTTCAAAAGTGACTTGCAAGTTTGCGTTATAACTCGAATCACTCACTGATCAAGGGTAAAATTTTCTAATTATATCTATAATATATATTCAAACCACTTCCCCCATATTTCAAATAAGAACTTTCTTCCGCGGTTACAAATAAGCAATTAACTCAAATACAAAACTTCAATGTTCATTACATTTCAACGAATAATCCCATCGATTTAATGCGTATTTCATGAATATACTTTCAATCCATAAATTTTGCATCTGTTATGTTTTCAACAAAAACGATTTCCTTTGTGTATCAGTAAAAAGAAATTCTACACTTCCAAATCGGCATCATTATAATGGTTAATATTTTCAGTAGGTACCTGTCTATTAAGAAATAATATTTGGAAATTTTTTTTTAAAGAAATCGCGGGAGCAAATTCGCTGGTTCTCATCAGCCAGAGAAAGAAGAAACTACTTATTGGGCATCTTCCTAGCTTTAACTTTTGCAAGTGGGCCGAAGGCGACGATGAATGACCAAGTAAAAACAAAAAAGTTATAACAAATCACAAATCTACACATTAATTTCACTACACATTGAAAATGTAATTTTCGTATTCGTAACAAAACAACATCATACCTGCAAGTCTCGCGAGACAATGGAATAGAGATGAACAGTAAGATAATACAGGAGTCAGCGAGTCTATTTATTAGAACTGTCTGCACAAACAATGATGTCACATCCACTGAACTTATCTTTCTCTCACCACACCCCTTAATAACAAATCCCCAAGATTCTACGACTACACGAATGCCTGCATTACTCATTGTATTCTTCATAAGTCGAGTTCCTTCCGAATTCCTCTGTCGAACTTTGAGTTGCTTATTTTCCTTGTAAAAGTCAGTCATACACACCATCTTACGAAACACAAAATCGACACGAACTAGATCATTTTATGGGAGAGTTAAAATTTCCATAATACAGGGAAATCTCAATAATTTGGAACTCGCGGGGTTACTAAAGAATTTCGAATAACAGAATTTTTGAAAAACTTCTGTAATCATTTCAGCGAATTTTCAACTCTTACACAAATGATATATGAAGTAAAGCAATTCCCCATTGTTTAATATAATTACTTGCGTGATTTCTGGACATATTAAAATAATAATTCTTGTAGAACGATATTACAATAACGTAAATTTTATTCGTAAATATATAAGATGTTCACATTTCTTTTAACTCGTGAGATGAAGGAAAAAATGTTGTACTGTGTTTCATGTCGTTGTTGTATCTTTCTCACCAATTTTCCCAGTAACTTTTTCAATAATCTGATGGTTGCAAACAATAAATATATAGGCATCCGATAAATAAACAAATTCTGCGATAAAACTTTAGTTCTGGAATTAACCGGAAAACGCGTATCTCGGAAACCTGTTTGACGTCCTATTCCTGAGTGTAGTTCGAAGCCCCTTCCGTTTAATTGTGTGTACAGTATGGAATTATTTAGTGATCAGTTTGAATACTGCAAATCTATTCTTTATCTGTAAGGTTGTTTTTATGCATTTAAAAGAGCATATTATGTCTGTTACAAAGAGAAAAAAATATCTCACAGTGTAAAATTCGAATTATCGGAAAACCTTTCCTGAAAATTTCGATTTAGCATGATCTTGTATAGGAAAGTGAAAAGACTGAATAAAATATTTCGAATTAACGGGTTTTTTTCTGTATATTTCTATGTACCGGGTTACCACACCCACAAACTATATAATTACTTCCTGAAAAATTTACAAAAAAATTTTTTTTTTGTGGGGCTTTACGGCTCGTCGACATCGAGGTGATTAGAGCACTAAAAACTTGCACAGGTAGGGAAAATGCAGTTACGCACTAGGGAGAGCCAACAAGACTCTCCCCGCGTGTTGGACTCGCCGAATGACTCAACCTTACCCACTAAAAACTCTCCTAAATTACAACATACCAAAACATATCTGAGAACGTACATCAAAACATTGGGGCCAAAAAATGACGGGGAAAATGAAAGATACCCTAGCCCTAATAGCGTCGGGATCGAAAAGAACAAGAGGTGACCAAGGAAGGTCAGGAAAAATAAAGGAATAAGCCTGGCACAAGTAAGTGGAAGCAATGCCAGACTCAGCTCGGGGTCCCGTGTTCGCCAAACACGTACATACTAGATGTAAGTCTCCTGGGGGGCAAAAACTTTTTAAACTTACAATTAATTAATAAATGTTTTACTGTATTAGATAATAAAGAATGTCATAGTCTCAATCAAAACGTTTTCACGGCCATGACCGTGGTTCGTCACGCTACGAACTGGGTAGGAAACATTTACGGGCGGTTACGCAGACAATTTGATTTTTGAGATATGGTTTATCTACATTAACCAACTGACATGACGTCTTCGAGAAATCAACTGCTGATGTAATCTTGTTTTCCGTGGTGGGTAGTGACAGAGGTTTTGAACTCATATCGTCAATTTGTGACGCCTACGGCCAAGTAAAATTTGCGACAGACCGGGATTCGAACCCGAGACAGCCACTGCACCACCGTTTTCGCCTCCCGAAGCCTATACACAACAACCAACTGGCCTGTTCCGGTGAACCTGTGTCACACCCCAAACCACAAGTGGGAGTCGAAGTAGGTGTTGTAGCTGTAGAACACCTGCAGCCAAAGCAGGAGGTCTCTGTTTCGAGTCCTAGTCCGTAGACAGTGCGAACTTCCCTTCTCGAATAGGTACTCAGAAATTGTGGGTTAAAATTTACCATCAGTGTTATAACTATCACCGTGTGGCTAGTTACAAAGCTTCCCATGTCTTTGAAGCAGGTATTCTGACTTTTGTACCATTTTGAAGTGAAACACTAACAGGTTTACTTTGATATTTTGCTCTTGAATTTGATTTATATTAAGAAAAAATTAATTAAGATAATTTCATTGATTTTTTATACTCAAAATTTAACCAAGTTTGTTTTCTCAAGTGAAACAAAAAATAATTATTCACATTTAAAAAAGATAAATATCATCTCAGAACAACAATACGATAAGAAATATTAAATTTCATGACTCTACTTTCAATCAAATGTATTGTGCAGCCTAAATTTGGTTGATTTAATAAAAAGATTATGCTAATCATCAAGTGTAAAAAAATCCATCTTCGGAGAGGTGTATTTCAAAACGCTTCCTAAATGGTTAGAGATAAGTGACATGAGTGGCAATATCATTGGCCCCAAATAGTTCTTTAAAAGAAAGAAGTTCACAACAGCATATTAGTCTTCTTGGTGGGTATGAAATGAGACGTGTATTATCTTGGGGTCGAGCCCTGTCTTATGGCATGAAAGGAACTTAAAAGATGATTTCCTTCAGTCAGTGTGTCAAAAAATGAAATTATTGTTAGGAAGCTGAAGTATCCTAAAAAGTCAACGAGTGCTTTAGTGTGGAAAATGAAGGTAACAAGTTTAGACAAAACGTTCCAACAGGCAAGTTGTACAAAATGTTTTAAAAAATCTACAATTTGGTAATAAAAGAACTCAAAAATGTTTTTTCTACATAATTATTTTTTTAAATACGATTTCCTGCTTCTCATTACATTAAAAGTGATCATAAAAAATACAAGGTTGCATAGAGTCCAAAGGTGATTTGTTGCAAAGATCTGTTTAAATGTTTGTCTCAAGAATCCTTTTTTTAATTCTTTTAGAGAAAACATGCTAAATTCTGTAAGTTTTAAAAAGTTTTTTGAAATGAATTCTATTTTTGAGATATTATTTCATGATTATCATTTGGTATTCAAGTATAGATGATTTTTTCCGTAAAATCTTACATATTTTTAATATTTAAAAAATGTCATATTTTTACTTAAAAACATTTATAACTGGAAAAATGTAGTTTTCATATTTCAGAAACTGATATTATGACATAATTTTTAAACAAATAAAAAACCTCCTCATGACCAAAAGGAGCTAATATTCAATTTTCTAGTCTCTCCTGCTTAGTTTATAACAATTACAAAACATTTAATATGGATTTGGAGAAAGTTTTCCAATACTAGTAATTTTGTTTTGCAAAAGGATTTTTTAGATTCTAAAAACAACTTTGAAAGCATAGTGTACTCACAGTGGCAGAATGCAACTGTTACCACGGCAGTAGGGATAGTAGGTGAAACTCACACAGTGAAACAAAATTTTGTAATTGTAAATCCCAAAACTGTGCAGAGCACATAAAATATACTTTTTACTCCATCAAATATGGACCTATTTAAACGTTATTTTAAGTTTGTGCAAGCCTAAAATATTGCCTAATAATTATTATGTTTTTGAATAATAAGTTTCTCAATACTCCGTCATAATTTCTTGTATGTTCCACATTCGTGTTTATCTCTTTCCAGCACAGTACTATTGAAATATTTTCTGCTCTTGTGGCACGGAATATGGAATTATTGTAGGAATTTGGCGAGAAGGGTTATTATACATTAAAATACTGAGTAATTAATGTATTAAAACTTTTTATTAAAAAAAATGTAGCATTGGGCAACAATGTGTGGTATATTTTTTGTACCACCACCCAATTTTTGTACTGTGCATGGTACTCTTGGAAACATGTTTTGTTTTTCCCCAAGGTTGAGTGCCACCTTACCGACAGAACAAACCCAATCAGTTCAAACTTGATTTTTTTTTACTGCATTTGGCACTTCTTCTCCTAGTTGACCTCTCTGGTTGATGTGCTGAAGCTTCCAACCTGATTTTTTTGTTTTTATTTGCATTCTGATACATTTCTTTTTCTTGTTCCTCCCAACTCTGTGTTCAGCACATATGCATTCACGACACTTGCATCAATGAAATGATAAAAAATGCGGTGCCACTTTTTCCTACTTTTCATGTCTATTTCAAATTTGTCCACACAATTCATATTTTGCCTGTAGTCAATCAATGCTTTGGGGTGGGATACTTCAATTATCGTTTCATTTCTTTCTTTAAGATTGACGTTTGCAGTCTCTTGTGGACTGTAAAAATTTGACAGTGAATGAACAGTTCTATTGTCTTTCCAGTCAAGGGTGTATCCAGCTCAAAACGTAAGATGGGGAAGATTTCTGCATTCAATAATATACATATATATTAATGCTATACAATAGTACACACTAGCATTAAAAACACCATTTATTTAAAAGAATCAATTCTTAAATAAATGTTATGCGAGGATTAGTTGCAAATTTTTCAACTACTACTTTTACTAAATGTTCCATGTGGAAAATTTGATATCTGCCCTAACTCTTAAGGTGGGCCAACTGCCCCATCTTGCCCTTGCTTCCACTTCATATAATACAGACTTATCTTCATTATAATTAAATTTATTGTCAAAAACAGTACAAACTGCGTATGACCACGTGGAGGAAAAAAAAACTAATTTACTCTCCGGAAGCAAGCAAGGGACCATCCCATCAATTCCGATCAAGGGCCCTAAGGCAGAGGCGGATTCAAAAAATTCAGCAAAAATTCCTAGATAAGATAAAAAGTTAGCTGCGAGTTATAATACTAATAGAATGTCAATATGTTTGTAATTTTAAGCAAAAAATTACATGTAAGTTATTATCGAACTATAGATTATTCTGAGTATAGTGCTTAAAAATTGAAATAACACTAAATTCACGATTTATTGTTACAATAGACCCGCCCCTAGACAAAGCCTAGAGAACCTGTATGATAAATCCGCCTCTACCCGAAGGAAAACCGGAGAAAAACCCGGGCCAGGATGGGATTTGGCAAATTCTTGCTGTGAAGACCAGTTTTGGGGCATTTTGTTTTTGTAAATCCCAAACAAGTAGAAATTTTGCAATAATTTTTTTTTCTTATACCATATTTCTCACAAAATTGTATGAAAATCAGAGATGGTGAGGTTTACATCCTGTGTCGATTCGACATAGAATGGCCCTGTATTAAATCAAAAACTTCAACGCAAAGCAAAACATTTCAAAATACAAAGAATAATAACTCAAACACAAATGAAGAAAGGGAACTACTTTAAATATGAAATGTGTAACTAAACTAACTTTAAAACAACACTTTCTTCACAGATTTTTTTCTTTAAATGAAAATTTGCGTGGGTTTAAAATCCACCTGAGTGGAAAAGCTCCTCTCAACGAAAATAATAAATGGAGGCGCACTTACTCAATTAAGTCTCTGTTAAGAGATTTTCTTTTAAAAATAAATTTGAAACTTATTGTTATGATTTTCTTTATTAAAATACACGAGTTTGAACTACAAAGCATTATGTTCTCTTCCTCAAAATGATGTTTAATATGCTTCCAAAAATTACATATAAACAGTTACATAACTGTCATTGTCAAAGTTCAGGTAGCAACCACGTGTGTTAAGTCGCATTATGCTTCCAATGTTTTGTGGTCGCCCAGAAAATCACTAATTTATAAAACAGAAAAAGTATCTTGTAACAATTGCAATAAATATTACATTAAGCAGATAAAAAAAAATCAAATTCACCTGTCATGCTCAATGTTCAGCTTAGGTTATTCGCACGTACCAGCCTCTATACATCAATCGCAATTTTACCTTTTCAAAGGTTAAGAAAGAAAGAGTGAAATTTGGTTCATGATTAAAAATATCACAGATTCACAGAGTTCTATTTAATATTATTCACTTCAAATGAGGAAAATGAAAAAAAACCCTCTATTATTCTCTAATGTAATAAACTACTTTAAATCATGTTCATACCCATAATTTCACTTCATCTTTCGGTTGGGAATATTCTTCGGGAAAACCTTACTCTCATTTTCAACATCACATAATGTATCTCCAATCAAATCTTGTTCAGGTAGTACTTCAAAGTTCAATAATTAGGCTTTAAATATTTAGGGAGTAAATCCTTACCAAACAAGTTATATCCGTTGGTGAATTATTCATCTTCAAAATTCAATTTTGACTCATCTTTCAGATCATTTTGTTTCATGAACTACTAAAATACCACCAACTCTATAAAAAATTCATCAACCCATCACTGGAAATAAGGCTAATATTCTCCATTCTAGGGTTTCAACCACACTTTGTGGAAACAGACCATATCATTTAGGAATCATTCCATATAATTTTTTTCAAAAAGATATGAGAGCATTAGCAGGAATTTCTTCAAATTTGTGGTCAAAAGCTGCCAAATGCACCATAAATTCAAAAAAAAAAAAAAAAGAATTTATTGATTTTAATAAAGAAGTCAACGAGTTTCAATTTCTCAACAAAATATTTTCAAAATTCAGGTTAAGATGAAGTACTATAATGTAAAAGCATAAACTGTTAAATTCCTTGTATACTTTTCATGCTGTTCAATCTTATCTACACGTGACAATAGGAGGTGGGTGGTAGGGTTATTGTTAGTAGGTGGGCCGCTTAGCTGGCTTTACCAACAACTTGGCCCACGTGGAGATATTAGAAGGAGTCATTAGTAATAGTAAGAGTTAATGACACTAGGAGTAGTAGGTGGATAGAAGAAGGAGGGTTCGCTTTTCAATCATCACAGCTATATACGAACTGGGACGTGAAAAGCTACAAAATTTTTCTGGTCCCACCTGGAATTAAACTTTGAGTGACTCGGTGGCGAGCAAGCATGCTAACTGTGAGCCAGCAGAAAGGTTAAAAAGCGGGTCTTGAGTAATGCCGCAAAAGTGACAGTAAAAGGTGTGCTCACATGTCTAACATTCTTCTTCAAACAATTCTTCACTTAATGATGGAACAGAAACAAAAGCTACAGGTTCCAACTCTTCTTCCTAAAAAACAAAAATAAGAATTATGACAAGCAATTACTGAAAACTTGCATTGAGAATCATTAAGGTATTATGTCCATGTTGACTGAAGTCAAGTTACCCACTATTCACAATTTAGAAATTTTAACAAAAGGAGTTCTAATTATTTAATAATTTGCAGTCTTGATTTTTGATGTTGTACGAGGACAAATATTTTAAAACTTGAAAATAAATTTATTTTCTTGTTTGACTCTTTCTTTCACAAGGGTTGCATTGTCTCCATTCACATGATACATCAGCCATTTCAGTCAGAACTGTATTTTCCACAGTTTTTGGTAATTTCTTGTAAATGTCCCGTAAGGTATGAAAATCTTAACGTCATTGCAATCCTATATCCATTTGATATGTTTCAGTAGTTTCTTTTCACTATGTTACACCAGTACTTTTGCCCACACATAAACCCACGAAAGTTTCTCCATATAAGCCCATAGTAGAGTCAAACAATTCAATTTTGTGTTGTAAAGGTACAAAAATTCATCACCGCAGGGTAGGGAATGGTTCATACTATCATTTGCAACATTTCTGGGATTACTTAAGCCTAATCACTTTAACGGATAAAGTATTTTAAGAAGAATGTGATTCACAAAGCCAGGGATTGTCTCCTCATTTGATAGAGATTTTTTTAAAAACTCAAAAAAGGAGTCAAGATTATGTCACACAAATTAGGCGAATTATTGTATTTTCAATTCTTTGAGGTTATTATATAATATTCCATAAAGTAAATATAATTATTTTTAAACACACTAAATATAAATACAATTAGCCAAATCAGTCACCTACCTTTTCTTCTGGTTCCATCTTAACTTGAACAATGGGGTTTAACATCCATTCTTCCTGCAAAAATTTAAGTTTCAATTTTTTTCCACACTTATATTGTTATTTAAACAAGTAATAACTCTGTAGTACTTGAAAACTTGGAGGACTAATCATGAAACATATACTAGAGGATTTGCTGAATTCATTACATGATAAGTAAAACCATTACTTAATGCCATTTTACACTCCTGCCTCAAAATTCATACAAATTACATTTACAATGGAGCAAAAGAAAGTCATTTAAATTTGTAACATACTAAGTAGATCAGGTATATCAGTATACTAAAACTATTGTATAATCTTCTAATAGAGAATATTGTGGGTTGACAATACTAGCTTAAGAGAAAAGCCAAACCTTTGTGATAATACCTCGCATTATTCACAAGATAAGATGTCCTTCGTAAAATCTACCCATTTAAAAATAATAAAAAATGCAAAAATATTTTTTGAATGGTAGAAATGTTCTTACATTTTCCATAAGTTCTTCCTTTACTTGCGCTTGCATCCTCCATTCATCCTAAAATGAAAAAAACGAATTTAAAGTATTTTCACAACTTTGCTTCAAAATAAGAATTCAATATACTTGAAAAGAACTCTGAGCCCTTTCATGGTGATTCAAATGGAGTAAAACTCAAAGTGATTCAATAGTTATAAGATTATTCCCTAAGAAAAACACTACAGATATTACCTCTTATTAATCATGTTACGTCGAATGAAAATGGGAGACGGGACCGGGATTCGAACCCGGGACCTTGAGCTCTACGCGCTCATGCGCCTACCAACTGCGCCATCCCGTTCGCCTCTCGGGCCCGTCTACCATTCTCATTCAACTTGTGAAACCCAAAGACCTCTGAGGTGGTCTCGTAGAGACTAGATTCCTCATCTGAGGCGACTCCCTTAGGAAGTACTTGATTTGGGTATTATTTTCCNAAGGTCCCGGGTTCGAATCCCGGTCCCGTCTCCCATTTTCATTCGACGTAACATGATTAATCTGTTACCTGGCGGTGATGTTCACCGCAATCTAAGAGATATTACCTCATTTCTAAAAGGTAAATTTTTGTTACTATCCTTCTTCTTGTGCCATTCTGAACTAATTGACAAATAATTAACATAACAATTCTTGATATCATAGTCAAAAATTACATCTTCCAACTTTCTTTCTAAACTTTCTCCATTTATTTCACAGTAATAGGGTACACTATCTGTGCACATACCAAGAGTTATAAAAACATACTTCTCAATACTAAGTGATAATTAATTTTACATTACATTACAATCAACTTAACATTACTCTTAATGATAAAAAGTGTATGGAATATATTTTCTGGACTTTAGAAGGATGTAAGTCCTCTGGGGGGGCAAATATAACTCTCTAGGAAGTTCTCCTAAGCTGTTCCTTTGTGAATGATTTAAATATACTTTTCTTTTTTGTTCTTTATTGATCCTTCTTTAGATTTATTATTAAACCTCAGTGTAATTGTTTCCCATCATACATCTCTCTTCTCCAAAAAAGTATCTACTGGAACCGAACCTCCCAGCACATCCGTAGTAACAGAATGAGATCTAACAATCATAATGTTTTCTATTACAAAACATTTATGAGAAAGTGAAATTAATGAAGAAAAGTCAATTACCTCATCTTCTTGAATTTCTATCTTTGGTGTCTTAAGGTCAGGACTATCACTGTTCCTCAAGCTAACTTCACAATCTTGAGGGCTTTCTTTCTGGAAGAAAATAAATAAAAAGATCTGTAAAGAGAAATATAGTTTCTGGAAATATTTAATCTAAAACCTAAAATATGTACTACGTCTCTTCAACTATAGGCAGCATATGCAGTTTAAGAAGACAAAGGGCTTACTAATGAAATGCCAAGAAATCAGTCCCAGGAAAGTGATGAACAGTTGTGGAAGGAGAATGGGTGGTGTAGTGGTTAACACCCCTGCTATCAAAGCAGATATCCCAGGTTCATTTCCCACCTCATTGCCATTTTCACCTGATTGAAAGTTATGCCATTTTAAGATGTTATACACATTATTAATGAAGGGTACTCTTTTTCACTTGAGTGCATCTTCAAAAAGACTGACCAAACACTGCTTTTCGAACACATTCTTTAAAGAACATGAATTATGTTTGTTTGTGGATTAAGCACACTTTAAATACACTCTGAATTTTAAGGACTAATATGACAACTACTTTGGAACCGTTCAAAATTGTTCGGCAACAATTATTAATAGGTTTTTTAATTATTTGATCAATTATACATTAACTTGTTGGACAGAGCTGACTTACTAACAGCAGCAAAACAGCCATGCTCCTTCCTTTCTCTTTTCTGACCTCCCTTGTTCTTTTCGATCCTGACGCTATTAGGGCTAGGGTATCTTACATTTTCCTCTTCCTTAAAAAAAAAATGTTTTTAGTAAAGTCTTGAGATATGTTGGGATTTGAGTTTTGAGTTGTAATTCAGGAGGGTTTTTAGTGGGTATGGCTGAGTCATTTGGCGAGTCCCACATGCGGGGAGAGTCATGTTGGCTCTCCCTAGTGCGTAACTGCATTTTCCCTACCTGTACAAGTTTTAAGGGCTCTAATGACCTTTATGTTGACGAGCCCTTAAACCCCACAAAAAAAAAAGCAACAAAACTCTCAAGGTAATATTCCTTGAGGTTGGGAATAGAATCTAAACTAAATATGATTTTGATACAACATTTGTTTGGAATAGGAAACTAAGATTCAAAATAGGAGCACTACTGTTTTCTTTTTGTACATATAGGATTTTTTCTGAACAATATGCACAAATATTACAAAAACTATGGCATGAAGATGATTTGTATAGAAGTATCAGTAAGCTATAGCTGAAGCACTCCAATGCCATTGTGTGTGCAAAGAGTTTGTGAAATATACATACTTTTAGTGATAAAGTATTTCATACATAAATTTTAACGACATTCTTAATGTATTAACATCTTTATTGGTATATTCAATGATGGTGCACAATACTAAAAATGAACTGGTATAGAATTGATATATCCCGCCGGCTGTTAATAGATTCACTAAATAGAAACCAAGGTAAAATTGACTATTCTAAGTAAATTCCATCAATCATTTATGTTCTGATGACATTCTTAAATCTGTGAGAGGAAATAAGTTTCTTGTGTTGGCAGTTAAGTTTCATTGGGATTTCCACAAGTTATAAATCACTATTATTATATCAACCTGTGTGCAGCTTAATTAAATTTTATCAGCAATTAAAATGACAACATTAATTCATCTCATGTTATATTCACTGCGAACTAGTGTCGGTATTCTCAGGTTCGTAACTCAACAGCCACTGCACCACACGATACTAGACTGTACAGCACCGCAGTGTTGACAGGCTGACAGAACATATGTGATCATATGGTGAAGTTGACAACTAGCAAGTGTAAATATGAACAAACTATAGAAGTAACTATGGAATACTGAGTCCGTGCAGTGTGAGCTAGCTGGCCGCTCAGGTCGGGTCGGTCCAGCTCAGCGTAACACGAGGGCCACTGACATTTTGTTTTTCATGTTTGTCTTTAATACAAAATTTTAAGTTTTATTGTTAAAATAATACTTATGACTAAAAAGGGTAATTGTTTTAATGGTTGAAATATTTTTCTACATCTATATTAATATTTACTTTTTAATAGGTTCTTCACACACAGCACATGATGTATTTTGTTCTATAGCTATAACATTTTTATATCACATATTTTGAAACAAAGGGAATTTATTGAGCTTTTGGCGCATACCTAGCTTTGACTTATTAATTACTGAAGTCTTTTCTTATGCATTAGAAAAAGACATAGTTTATAAAAAACTAAGTATCTGTTAACTTTATGAGCTTCATTTCATGACGATCATCATGAGATTCAGTATTGAAGGGGTGATTTTTATATAAATGTCCTTTAAATTGCATACACGCCTGTAACATATGTTGATACTTCAGTTTCTTCACTTCGTTCCTTATCTTGATTCTAAAAAATTGCTCTACTTCAGTGAGAAATTAAATGTATAAGAGGGTTAAAACTTTAAATCTTATTAATAGCAGATTTTCCATAAGAAAATAAATATGTAAAAAAATTTATATTAATTAAACATTAACTAATTCCTTTTTGGAACATATTTATTATAAAAATAAATATATTACTGTTATTCTCTTAATAAGTTTTCTTCGTTTCAGTGGCCCTGTCATCAAGTGGGGTGTAAATTGAAATAATGTAGGAACTGCGTCTTTTATTAATCTTCTCCGCAAACCACCTGTTTCAAATGCACTTTCTTCAAAATGTACACTGCAAAGGCAAGAAGTGCTCGAAGGATTGAATCCTTTTCTTTTTGTAGCTATAATCCATCGTTGGCGAAGTTCTGGGTCTTTGGGAAACCTACAAAACTTATTCAATTAATATAACATGAATTTATATGCATATAATTATTATTAATACTTATTCACAGGATTCTAAAGATAATTTACTATCCAATCTATTACTTTGAGCTCTGTCATTTGTCATATAGGACATTAAGGATTAAGTGACCAAAAGTTTAAATAATTACTGAAAGGAAGTGTCTAATGTAAACATGTTCTATAGTTTACAAGAAAAATGTTAAATGAGATTTAAATTTTAAGTTAATATTTATGAAATTAAATGACCTGTCAAGTTGAAAGCATTACTAAAATTTATTTTATCTTGAATTTTTGTGCTAGGACTAACAAATAATGTGGTAATACTTCAATTATCTCATACTAACAATGAAATTAAGTAACCTTCATTATACTTACTTATGGGCAGATAAACCAGATTTCTTATCTATATAATTCTTGCAGTTATAGGCAGCACAATAGGTAGGCATTTCACTTCAGTGCCAACATGAACTGTATAATCGTATAATCGCTTAAACAAAGCACAATCGTCAATCACATAGACTGGTATAGCGCAGGCATAGAGCACAGAACTGTGCAGGTGCCAAGTTGTTTACACTGGCTAGTGGTGGGGAGCTCCGAATACAGCCGGCTCGCTTCTCGACACCCAGAGCCGCATGAGTCCGAGTTCCATAGTTAGATTTAGTTAGTTAGTTAGTAAGTATGTTGGTAATAATGAACAAACAATTATATATCGAGTTAATATATCGATAGTCGTGACGCAGGTCAACTACTCTAATAATCGACTAATCCGTCCACCTTGTAATCGACCAGTAATCGACTGTGCTATACGGAAGCACGTGGTGGATTGGTTGTGTTTCATCCACCCTGCATGCACCCTGCGTTCACTCTGCGTTCACCGCTGTTTCATCCGTCAGGTTGCGAGTGTGTGATGAAGTGAGAATTTGAGTTCTGTGAAAAGTTATGCGACAGCTTATTTGTCTTTCAATTTAAAGTAAAGGCCTCTATGCATTTTAAGCAAAGAATTTCTGCACTATGATGAAAAATATCTCCATACGTACTATCCTATTTTAACAATTTTACCCGCTTACCAAAGAATTCCGAATTGTTATAATTTTTTCGATGCACATTTTCTTTGGTTCCGAAGAATTATAGAGATTTTTCTTAGGTCTTCATTATGTATTACGAGAGCCCAATTGAAAACTTGAAGGTTGTAGGGGAAGATGCGAAGAGGAAGACGCCTTCAGATTCAAATAAGTGTGTCACTAGTGCCCCCCCAAAACTAGACAAAAGTATTGTTATATATGAAGATAGAAGAGGTTCTATTAGAAACACATATAAAGCTCTTGGACGGGGTCTTCAGGCATTTGGAGGAAAAGAATGTCTTGGGAGAGGACGTGGAGAATTTGTTAGAGGAAGAGGAAGATTTGATAGAGGACAAGGAGGATTCATCAGGGGAAGAGGGAATGGAGGATTTATCAGAGGAAGAGGAAACTTTGAGAGAGGGCGTGGAGGATTTATCAGAGGAAGAGGAAGTTTTGAGAGAGAATGTTGGGGATTTGTTAGGGGTAGAGGGAGGTGGAATGGAGACACTTGTGATATGACAGTGCCTGGGCGTTCTGGTCCAGATGACAGTGTTGCAAGTGCTGTTAATGAACAAAGAGGAAAGTTTGATATAAATGAAGACAGGCTACGTTCTGACAGATACACATATGGTCGTGGAAGAGGTTATCCAATATTGGGAAGAGGAAGAGGATTTGCAAGAGCACACACAGTGTGTATTGGAAATAGAGATGGAGATAGAATTCATACTAAGTCATTAAAAGGCTTAACTGAGATTGTACAGAAGGTACCTATACTCGCACTTGATAAGAAGCTGGAAGGTATGATATTTTCTCATTGTTAGCATTCCTTGTGAATCATTGTCATATGTTTCCTTAAAGAATAATTAGTATTGAATTTTCAGCACTTTCTTTATAAGTTTCAAATTTTTGATAAACGGTCTAACGATGTTGTTTTTAACCTTGATGATGCTATAAATCTCATTGTATCAATAGGAAATTTCTTATTAATTTTACAATATTGTTAATGGAGTTTTTTAAGGATCCTAGAAAAGGAAATTTCTTATTAATTTTACATTTTTAATGGAGTTTTTAAAAATATTTGTACATGGAGAAATGAATAGTAAGAGAAATGGCAATTACTCCTTTATCAATTGTTTTTGAGACGATGTCAATGGGCTTTCAATGGACTTCATATAATGCCTTGTAATTTACATCAAGCCATAGCTGAGTGTCACAGTCAATGTTTTATGTGGTAGATTTCTTTGTCATAAATTTTATCATATTTTAGGCGTAGGAAATATTGAACAAGTTAAAAGTTAAATTTATGTGATTTGCATCAAAAGGTTTCTTCTCGCGTCTTATGTTGAAGCCATTATTTTTGAGGGATTATTCTGTCATTTAATGCACAGGAAATCTGGGGTCTGTGATTGATTTCTATCACATTCTACATGTAAAGTTAATTTACCAATGGAAGCGGTGGAGCTTGAGTTCAAACCTTTCTTGGCTGTAGTAGGTGAGGTTTTCAGCTGGGGCTTCCCAACAAATTTCTTATTAATCGGTTTGGTACCATAAGTTCCCTGGAAACCCAACATCTCTCCTTCCCAATTCCCTTACTCAAATCCAATGGATAGGTGGAAGAGCAGGCCTCAAGGCCTGAATATCGCCAAAGGGCATAAAGTAAATAAATATATTTAAATAACATATTAAAAGCACTTCATGAGACTAACAAAATGTATAGTTAAAAGCTATATTCATTCTAAATCCATATTGTTGAAACCACTTCTTTTTGAAAACCTAATTTGGGTATTAGTTCACAAATAGGAGAGTACGTTCAAAGTATAACGGATTGTGTTTATTTTTCTTCAAACTTGGAAATTTGCACTATCACATTATAATCATAAGCCTTCATTTAAGTTTTGGATTGTTTTGGCAAGGTTGAATATTGTGATTTTTGAAACCATGTACATTTATTAGATGGAGTTACAATTTATGAAAGTGAAGTAAAGTTGCATAATCTTGTTTTTATGAAACTATGATTAAAATGAATATGATTTAAATGAAATAATTAAGAAGGGAAGTGAGTTGCATTTCTAAATGTTGGTGGGAGAGGACTGTTCAAAAGATAGAAAGACATTGATCGTTGAGGGCTGGCAGATTCAAAACATTGGGTGGAGAATGAGTCCTTCCTTCTTCTAGCAGGCGTCCAGCTTCAGGTGTAGCCGATAGCCCGATGTCCTTTGTACATCAAAGAGGCAATAGTCCAGTATTTCTTCTGGCTAAGGACAGTTTTTAGGTCTGGAACTTCTGCCCTCAGCAGGTCTCTTGACAAAATCGGGTAAGGGCATTTAAGGAGGATGTGTTCCAGGTCCTCTTCATCTCCCTGGCATAATTCACATTGAGGCGAGTCTGCCATATTGTAGCGGTTAAGATATTTTTGGGTAACTATGTGACCCCTTCTAGCCCTGGCAGCAAAGGTGGCCAGCTCTCGGGGTATGCCCTTGTAGGTATCTTCTTTAGGTGGTTCGCCTTGAATATCGAAAAGAAAACAGCCGACAGCACCTTGAGTCCACCTTTCAGCCCATTTGTTGCGGAAATACCGCTCACCTGCTTTTTGACAATGCTGCAGGGAAAAAATTTCTTGTTCTGTTGGTTGCATGGAGGAGGCGTGCTTGGCGATTTCATCCGCTCTCTCATTTCCTATTATCCCGCAATGGGATGGAACCCACTGCAGCGTTAAATTTTTGCCGCAATCNCATTAATAAAGAAGGTCACTTATAGCTTCTCTAATTTCATTAATCCGGAAGGAGTATGCTGTGGTCTCTGGTTTAGCAAGAATCTGAAGGGCAGACTTTGAATCAGTTAAAATGCAGATGTTGTCGTGATCTGTTGAGAAGCAACTTGCTAATGCAGCATTTATGGCCACTAATTCAGCGTTGGTGCTTGACTGTGCGTTAGCCGGGACATAGAAACTTTCCCCAGTTGTCTGATTAAAGTACCCTGCTCCAGATCTTCTTTTGTAAGTCCACTGATCCGTCTGTATAAAGATTTTTTCAAGATCTCTGTACCACTCATGCAGCATCTCTTGTGCTTCTAGTTTGAGAAACTCTGGGTGACTTTGCTTATTTGCTTTACTAGGTAGGTCTAAGATGACCTGGACTCCAGGCCATCTACTGGGTGATTCTTTGTACACAATTGGTATAACTTCAGGTTTGCTGTCAGGTAGCATTGGCGACATAGCATGGATGTTATGACGAAAAGAGTTTTTCATGGAACTAGGCTTTGTGAGAACGGCGCACATCGGATGGTCAAAGGGTAGCGAGTTGATTTTTAAACATTTCTTCCATATTTGTTTTGAAATGTATATATCAATTGGTTCAACACCTAGTTCAATCTCCATCGCTGATATTGGTGTGGTTTTTGTACAGCCTAAACATAGGCGGAGAGCCGCAGACTGGATACATTGAATCTTTGCTAAGTGGGTTTTTGTGGTCATCCCCCATATTTCACAGCCGTAGGTTGCCATTGATTGCAAAAAGGTAATGTAAAATGTTTTCATTGTAGAAGTGTCAGCGCCCCACTGACGGCTAGCGACAGCTCTTAGAGCATTCAAGCGGGTAGTGCATCTCTCTACTACATAATTAACGTGGGACGCCCATCTCAGTTTTGGGTCCAGTACTACACCCAGTAATTTGGGATTTCGGTTATACCGTAAAGTTCTTCCATCAATATTTAGGGTTGGAGAATAATTCGCTAAGAGGTTTCTTCTAGTGAAGAAAGTGCATTCTGTTTTCTCTGAAGACATCTTAAGGGACCATTTTTTGCACCATATGCTTATACGGTCAAGAGCCTCTTGGACTTTTTCCGTGGCCTTGTCCTGGTCTGAATCTGTGGCCCATATGGTATTGTCATCCGCATAAGTAATGCTATCGACCTCTGATGGTAGATCTTCTGAGATATCTCGGAGTGCAATGTTAAAGAGTGTGGGGCAAATGATGCCACCTTGAGGGATTCCATTTTCTACTCTAAAACTTGTAGACACTGTACCGTTAACCGTTGTTTCGATACCTCGATTTTTAAGGAATTGGAAAATATATTGCAACAATTTTCCTTTTATTCCTGCTTTCATGCATTGGAGGATGACTGTGGTATGTGGAATTCTGTCAAAAGCTGCTTCGTAATTAATCATAACCGCTACAGTCGATTTCTTCTGTGCAAATCCTTAATATATTTTCTCTGTGAAGTACACCAAGGCATCGGATGTGCTTCGTTGATGTCGAAAACCAAACTGCGTTGTACCTAGCGAATTTTCTTTTTCTAATCTCCATGTAAGTCTGTTGTTCACAAGGCATTCCATAAGCTTCCCCAAACAAGACGTTAAAGCAATGGGCCTGTAAGATTCCACTTTGGCTTCATCCTTTCCAGGTTTTAATATTGGAATGATAAGTGCTGTTTTCCATCTTGCTTCCCTTACTCCAGATTTCATTAAACAGGCCCAGTATCCTCGTAAGCATTTCTGAAGAGCAATGTTTCAACATTTCGTTATGTATATCATCTTGTCCTGGAGCAGATTGCTTTAATTTCGTTATGCAATTATTCAACTCGTTCATTGTAAAAGGTGTGTCATCTGGGTCATTTTGCAGACATAACATTTCCATACGGCAGGTCAAAAATTGCTCGTCTCTGCTTAGCTGCATCGGCCAGGGGATCTTCTTGCTTAATTTGCTTGAGTGGAAACTTGCAAAGGCTTCCGCTTTATCTTTGTCAGTAAGTTGGAGGGTTCCGTCTGAACCTTTTAACATGTTGATTCTCTTTGAAGTTTCACCACTAATTGCTCTGAAATTCTTCCACACTGTGCTCGATGGTGTGTTTGTATTCATTGAGTTAATGAAATTGCTCCATGCTTTCTTTTTAGCTTCCAGGATGTTTCTGTGTAGAACTGCGTTACATCTGTTGTATTCCTTTCTGTTTGAGGGAGTTCTGTGTTTCTTCCAAACTTTTCGGGCTTTTCTTTTCTTAGAGCTCTGATGTCTTCATTCCACCAATTATTCATATACTTCTGTTTATCTTTCCCTGTTTTCCTAGGGATACTTTTTTCTGCAGCTCTGATAATGCTGTCTTCTATTGCCATTAATTTATTTGGAGGTACATCTGGGCAGATCCTCGTTTGCTCCTCAAACATTTTCCAATCAGCTTTGTTCATTTTAAATTTGCTGTGTACAACAGCATTGTTTCTAATTTGGTTGTTGCCCATATCAAGTTCAATAAAAATTGGGAAATGATCACTGCCTAAGTCTTCGCCAACTTCCCATTTTTTCAGTTTCCTCCAAATATGAGGGGTTACGAAAGATAGATCGAGGGTACTGGTAGTGCCTGTAGATGCGCACTGAAAGGTCTTCTTACCATTTTCATTTAGTAGGATCAAGCCGCTTGCCCATAGCCAGTCCATTAGTATGTTTCCATTTCCGTTTTCCGGGCCTTTATTCCAGTTGTGGTGTTTACTATTAAAGTCTCCTACTATGATAGCTTTTTCATCTGCATCAGATAAAATGTGAAGGTCTTCTTTCTGTAGTCTCTGTCCAGGTATATAAATATTGAAAAGTTCAAAAACTGTTTGGTTATCAATTCTTATCTTAAATATGAATGAGTGGACAATAAAAAAATACAATTTTTTATTCTAGTTTTCTGTTATTGTTGTCTCAATATTAATATTGACAAGACAATAATTTTGAAGCAAATGATACTATGAAGAGAATGTGATATCGCTACAGTGAAATTTGTTAAACAAGTGTGTTGCATTTCTTGGATCAAGTGGATTTGTTTTCATACATCTTAAATTTTTCTTTCTGTATGATAAATGGTTTTAATTTCTTTTTTAAATAGTTAAATATTTCTAAATATTTAAAACTTTCCTAATTACATGCTTTTGTTGTTGTTGTAAAATCTTGAATAAATTTACAAACTGTCTAGTCATGATTTTTCCTTTCCAGGTAAACTCGAGGAATTCTGCAGATGGTCTTTGCAGGAATTATTTGTTTATTTAAAATGTTTATATGGCATTGTTGATGAAAAAACTATGGATGCTGTTTCTTGGAGTGAGGTGAGACTTTTAAATAAATAATAAATAACTTGATTGTCAAAAAAGCAGTTACAAACTGCGTATGACCTCGTGGAGGACAACAAACTAATTTACTCTCTGGAAGCTGCAAGATACCATTCCATCAATTCCGATCAAGGGCCCTAAGGCAGAGGCAAATTTAACATTTCAGCTTGCTCCTAACAATAAAAATAGTTTGGTACATATTATAATATTAACATAATATGACAAATTTGTACTTAATGAAAGACAAAAATGGTATTTCAGAAGTATGTATTATCATCAAACTACAGATTACTTAGAAAATATTGTTTATAAATCATAACTATTAAACAACACTAAATTTGAGATCTATTATCTCTAAAGATGCTACCCCTAGGCAAGCACCTAGCGAGTGTGTATACAAAATCTGCTGCTGCGTGAAGGAAAAACGGAGAAAAACCTGGTAAAAGTTTATAATATTTGTTAGTGATTGTGCGTCTCAGAGTGAAACTTGTCTTCAAGTGAGGATAATTTGTTGGTATTCGAGTTGAATATTTTTTTTTTTTTGAGGAAGAGAAAAATTGGTTGGTTTGTGTTTTTGAGTTATGGGTTGACTTTTTGTACTACCAAGTAAATAGATTTTTTCATTTTTTTCCAACGGGAAAATGAAGTGCAATTAAGCTAATATTTACAGTGGGTACAAATTGTTGTCATTATTATTATTATTAAATGGTAATTCATAAAATTAATTTTTCTTAAACATTTATTGTAACCAGTGTGTCTAGGCACATATTACCTTATTTTGTAATTTTCAAGTTTCCCTACATGAGAGTTTGTAATATAACCGTAACTCTTCGAAATCTTTTTTGTTGTACCTACCTTTTGTCATTTGCTAAGACCCACCCCCCTGAAAAAAAGAAAACTTATTCTTAAAAGAAATGCATTTTTTCTGTAAATTTGTATCAATCTCCACAACTCACAACTGCCACCAGAGTCATTCCAATTTTTATTGATAAACAGTAATAGACTGGTAAAACACCAAGTTTCTGTTGAGAGAGAAAGATTTTTTTAAGAATGCGGGTTTTCCTAAATTGTACGGTTTCAGGTGGGTGATTTCAGTTCCAAACAAACAATAGCTGTTGTAACCAAACAAGAGTTTCTATTCAGGTTTTTTAACAGACATTCGTCAAATAGACCTACCTAGTTCTTATCTACCCTTCTTGTTTTTCGAATATATACCAGTGTATCTTAATAATATTTTAATGCATATTAAAAATGAAAGAATATAGTTTTCTTTTTTGTTTTGGTCAACGGACCCAGTGGTTTAAATTATTATATGGATATGCAATATATTGCTTTCATTTATTTAATTATTGGTATGATCACTCCTTTACATAAATATACTAAATGAAGTAAAGAAATGTGCATTAGTAAAAGTAATACCATAGACATGTCATCTCGCTTGATGATATAGCTTAGATGCAACGTGATCTCGCTTCATGCTAGGTGTACTGAGAATGACTTGACAGTTAATGTTAGTAAGTGTAATGTCATAACTTTTAATACTTAAAGGACCGAGACTACATATTTATTGTCCAGCATTAGGAGAGTAAGTGAGATAAGGGACTTGGGTGTAATTTTCTCTCCTGATCTTACATTGGTGCTAATATAGATTTGATTGTTAAGAAAGCATATGTTATTAGTGTTCATTAAATGAACTTCTGCTGACTTTTGTAAGTACTCCTCTGTGATACATTTGTATAAAAGCTGAGTTCAGTTATTTGGTCACCTTCACAAACATTGATATAAATTATATGGAAAGTGTTCAGCATAGGTTACTAAGATCTTTATGTGCAAAAGTTAGAACACCTATCGCTTATACAGATCATGATAATTTGGCTACTTATGATATACACTTCCAACATTAAAAAAGGTAAAAAAGTTGTGTGATAGTTGTTACATGTTCAAAATCTAAAAAGGTCTTGGTGATGATGAATATGTTAAGGTAATATTTGATCCAATAATTTTGAACCACAACCTATGTAACCCAAAGGAAATTATAGAACATGTTGTATCAAGTAACTATCACTTTTTGTCTCTTTTTCCTCATCTTTGTCGCAATTTGAATGCACTTCCATCTGACATAAAACTCTGGACAATTGGTATTTTTAAATGAAGTGTTGAAATCTTTATAATATTTTATTATGTATAATGAGTGGGCAGTTGTAATACATACTGAAAACACCCGAATCTTACAATTAACAATATTGATATTACTATATATACAATGTATCCAACAGTTTGGCAAAGTATAAAATTATAATTTGTTGTTGACAATGTATAGTTAGGCTGCTACAAAGAGCATAGAGTGAACCGTAATATATAGAGACCAATGTATGTAAACATAAAATTTTATTCCGTGATCAAGTTCATTAAAGTGTTGACTGTCAGTTATGCCTTGAATGTCTGTATTGATTCAATCGATCCAGGAGAGTTTTGAAGTTCATTTTGAAGTTTTGATGATGGGGCTGAGACAAGTTGTTCAGGCAGACTATTCCACTGATCGATGACTCGATTTGATAGGAAGTTCTCTTTCTGGAGACATTTGTCAGGTTTTGTGTAGTTTAGTTAGTATGGTGTGACAATTTGTTATTATCTTGTGGTTTTCATGTTATTTGCATTTATGAATAGTGATTATTATAAAGGACTGAGTGCATTTTAAATATTACAATTGGAGTGGAGGATGTGTTTGATTAGTTACCATACTTTATTGTGGACATTACTACTGTGATGGATTTGTGAATTTAATATTATTCTGAATATTATAGTTGATATTATTTAAATGGTTTTTGTTATAATTATTTTTGTCATTGGTGTGAATTGAATTGAGTCTAACTGGTTTATTTGTATACTCTTTATATGAATTTTATGTACAAAAGAGATTAATGCTAGTTTAATTGTCAATAAATAAATAAATAGTGCAGACATAGGTGTAATAAGATGTAGTTATAACACCGCTTAAGAAGATATACAGATGATACAACCCCCCCTTTCAATTTAATAAGATCTCTCGACACACTCGACCAAGTGATACAATCCAGGTTCTCTACCCGGCGCACTCAAACATTATGATATATCCCCCTTTGATTTACTCCTGTTATCGATCCATTTATAGGTTCGATCTAATGAATTATTTTAATATTTACTCTGTGGCTTTACTCGCTAGGCAATATGGGTATCAACCATATATTGTGAGAGGTTGGAATCGGCTGGGACATGAGTTAAAATCACGGATCATTGATCGTGGGCAACAACAGAACACAGAATACACAATCAAAGAATTACATGAATTTAATACACATAGAATAATTTAATACACATTTAATACAAAAAGAATAACATGAATTTACTACGTTGGAATCATGAAACCATCATAATACGTTATATTACTAGAGAAGTCACATCACCCGTGGTTCTCAATGACGAAAAGTATTTATTGAATAAACAAAAGGTTGATTTTACAAGTATTCATAAAAGAAAATGAAAATACTATCTATAATGGTTTGATGGACCCTTTACGTAATCCGAGCTGAGGGCACGTCTTGCGGAGTGTCGAGGCAGGCCGAAATAAATGTTACGGTGCATGGGCGGCCACCCATGCTCCGGAGTGCACGTCTCCACGTACACTGCCTGTTCCTTCGATCCCCCCCTTGCTTGTTGCCAGAGATCTTTGTTGTTTGAATTTTGTCCCCTGGACGGGGGTACCAATCCCATCAAGTTCTTATGATGTCATATTTATGATGACACTTTTATGGTTGTTTATTGGTTGGTCAAGCTCACGCCACTGAAGCGTGATGCTGACCACCCGAATCCCACGCCTCGAAGGAAGATTTTGGAGGCGGCCAGCGGAAACAGCTGGTTGCCTTTCCGCTGTCTAAGGGTTTTGGGTCTTGCAGTCAAAACGATAGTTGGGATAGCGAAGTAAATAAAACTTTCCACTGCTGTTTAAGTGGGACCGTAACACAGACATAAGTTTTCTGTGCCTGTTGGTATAGTAAAAAATTTCTTTTGATTACTGAGATTTTGAAAAATATCTATCCCATCTTGCATACCTCAAAACTTTTAACCACAGAAAGCTTGACCTTTTTCGCAACTTATTTAGCTTGACGGATGTCTGTCGGACTCCAATATATACTATGTATTTGAGTCCCTTTCAGTACTATAATTGTAATATTATTGTTTATTAGTGTTTCACTATATTTTTAGTTTGTTTACCAGATATTCTTTATACATTAACAATTAATGATGTCAACAAGGTGAAAATTGCGATGGACCGGGACTCGAACCCGGGATTCCTGCTCTGGCCGCTCTTGACTTGCAAGTCCATACACAACTTCCACCTGGCCTGATCTGGTGAACCTGGGTCACATCCCCCTTCAGGGGATAAGTGACCACAGGCGGCTCCAATGCTGGTAGCTCTTAAACCTGGTTTTTGCAGGTCACACCAGGTGGAAGTTGTGTATGGACCTGGGAATTGAGGCGGGTGGTGCAGTGGATAGCACACCTGCGACCAGTGCAGGGGTCTCGGGTTCGAGCCCCGGTCCGTCGCAATTTTCACCTGGCTGTTGATGTTGCAAACACTCCTCCACGAGTAGGTACTCGGAAGTTGTGGGTTAAAATTTACAATTAACTTTAAGTAATATTTTATAAAATTATGCTTCACAGTCACTATATTTACCTTGAGATACCCAAAGAAGTTCTAGCAGTCTCTTGCTGTTATCATTAACTTAGTTTTGCATTGTGGATTTTTTATGTTTACATAGAAAACATTTCTGTTTGGTGGTCCCTAAAAATTGTTTTTCACCCATTGTAGCCCAGAACAAGGTAGGGGATGTTTTTAGAATTCCATTTGGCTTAAATTACAGCATTTCAAATGTGTAACTGTTATAAGTAAACTGATGAATTCATCTCATTTTTTCAATTTTGGTATTTTATTTTTCTTTGTGATCTGAATGCAAGTTTTTTCATATAATTGTATAAAAAGATGAAAACATCCTTCTGTCTGAATTATGGTCTTATTTGTGGGAAATATGACCTTTGACAGCAGAGTTTTGGTAATATTAGCTGTCCTAATTTTTTACTGAAGTTGGTTCTACTTTCCTTTCAGAATTATTCTTTCCAAAAATCTCTGTTTTGTGATGCTGGTAATTTTTTTATAATGTCATCTCCAACTTATCGTATTATGCCATCTTATTTGCTCTGAACACTTACATTATTTCCTTTGTTTTCAGAGTCCTGATTGCAACCTAAATGTCCCACAGCACAGATGTAATTCTGAAAAGAATTGTCTTCTTGCTCTGATCATAAAATAATGTTTTTTAGAGAAGATTCATGATTTTGTTGTGTACACATACAACAAAGACCTTTTCAGCTCTCCAGCTATACACTTCACTTGACTTCCATTCGTAAACAGTAGCTCTATGAGGTGTGTTAGGTCATCATCACTTGTTTGTTGTTGAGGTCTTATTTCTAAGAGGTGTCATGGCATTAGGAAAAGCTATATTCAATACATTCAACTTATCAAAGCAAGCATTAACCTATGTATTTTCCCGAATCTGGTATTCCTATAAATTGAGAACTGAGTAAGTAGAAATTCGCTTATACTTGAATGTGAGGTCCGTCTTGTCTACGATAACTTAGAAGTAAACTATACTGAATATTATTCTTGATCTGTCAAACTGTGGTAATTACATGAATAATAATAAATCGACTAGTCATGGTACACCAAGTTTAAGATATTGTTGAATTTCATTTTAAATGTAAAGATAACATTGGTATCTGTAAGACTCCCCTTGAACTTTAATGTTAGTAAACCATAGTTTAAGTAATAAGGAAAAAAATATTTGAGATACAAATACCAAAATGCAGGAATATGTGTATTATAGTACAATAGAGGAATACTGTAACTCTTATCCAAACATGTTCTTGCAAAAAAATTATGTGAAGAAAAATTTAATGTTGGGTGTTTCATCAAACACATCTTGAGCTTTCTAGGGTTAAAATTGATTTTTGGGAGAATTTAGGAGTGTTAATAAAAATGAAGCCTCCAGAGAGTGCAATTTAAGGTTAAGGAGTTAAAATAATCTTTTCTTAAAAATTCAAATTTGGCTGGCTTATGAAAAATCATCATAATTTTTGTTTCTTTACTTTTGTTGAGTTATTTATTTACTTAATAACTGTCATGAAGAAAGTGGAAAGGGTGCTTTGATAAGAAAGAATGAGCAGTATTTTTTTTCTGTTTGTTGTAAGTACTTTTCCTGTCAAGAGATATTAATATTTGAAGAAAGGTATACCCTAGCCTACATATATTCTAATTTTCAAACAGATTTTTTTTTAAGTTGGAGGAGTGCTGTTAAAAGTAATTCCATCTTCTCAGATTGTATTTTAAGAAATAAAGGATAAGTCATAATTTTTGAAAAGCAATAACTGAGAAGATGGAGTGAGACAAATTTTATTTCTAGGGCCGTTGTGTTTTAATGAACCGTGTGCAAGTTTGGGTGTACTTGTTGGGTATGGATTTTTTTATTAATTGGTAGTAGCAATTGAAGTAAAACTTCAATTTGCTTGAAGTAAAGCTTCAATTTGCTTACTGGTAATATATTCACAATACTAGATTTACAGGATTTTTTTATATTTTTTTTCAGCTTGATCGGTCTTTAATAGGAAAGGCAAAAAATGATATTTTAGCCAAGAAAACTATATGGAAAAAATTAAAACAATGCTTGCCACCACCAACTTTGAAAGAGTCTCTGACGTACTGCAAAAAGTACACCTTAAGAGATAATATTCCAAAGGCAAGTAAAGTTTGTTCTTGATTTATTTAGGGGGACATTAGGAGAGAATGACTATATCTCCTAGTGATAACTTTCAGTCAGGTGAATATGGTAATGAGCCGTGAATCGAACTCGGGACACCTGCGTTGACGGCAAGAGTATTAACCACTTTACCACCCGTTTACTTCTTGCAACTGTACACCATTTCCACCCCGACCTAAACCCCGGAAGACCTGAGACACATACCCAAACAGGAGATAATTGAACCTAGCAGCACACCTGGCTTGTCACAGTTTTCACTTGACCGAAAGTTGTCACATATCTTCTCACATGTAGGTAGATGGAAGAAATATATCCACAATCAACCTTAACATGTAGGTACATGTGAAACCAGTACTTAGGTGCACGCTGCATTGTGTGCCACCTGGTTCATTTATCTCTTGGGTGGGGATGTGTCTTAGATCTTCCAAGGTTTAGGTCTGGGTGGAAATGGTGTACAGTTGTGGAAGGCAAACTGGTGGTTTAGTGGTTAACAACCCTGCAATCAATGCAGGAGTTCAGGTTTGATTCCCGACTCGTCGCCATTTTCACCTGACTGAAAGTTATCACGTATCTTCTCCACATGTAGGGTACACGGAGGAAATGTATGTATATCTCTTGTGTTTCTCCACTTCTTGTAATTGGAGTATTAAGGTTTTGTGATGTTGCAGTGCAACCATCCTCAGTGGCCAGCGACTCCAGAAACATTACAGAGTCTTGTAGAAGAGGAAGTGAAGTCTGTTCTCGGAGTATGTATCCGTTATGAATGCTTCCTTTTCTATTCACATTGTGTTACATAATTGGAAATGATGATGGTTGTAGTCATCATATTTATTACAGTCTGAGATCTATGACTTGTGCAAGAGTGCAATCTAGAAAAGTAATTATCCAAATTTGTCCCATCCTGTTTCCAGATACGGTGAAATTGAATTTACGTGACTCTTAATTGCAATAGAGTGTCCTTCATCTGAACTAATGTTGTCAGAGATGGTTCAGATAATAAAAAATTTGGATAACCAAAATTCACATTGTTCGGTGGTGACCACCCTCATAGAAGTTCATGGAAAAAATAATTTGAGGAAAAATGCTTCCCTTGAATTTGTTCAATAAGATACGATTTGATCTCTAGTGCTGATTGGCCTTTGTATATTCTGCAAATGGCAACTTTGACATCAAGATTGATTTTTTTACTTATCTTTTCTATTATGCTAGTCCTAATAATGAAACAATCAGATAATCAACGCCAACTGTACTTGTTGAATCGTCGTGTCTGATTTTCTTGAATATTCCTAAATGTTAAGAGTCATTGTGTCAATATCAAATGCTCAGTCCATATTTTCTCGTATTTCTGTGAATATATTTAAGGATCACTCTGATAGTTACATTAATACAGCATTTGAGCATACTGAATGAACTGGAAGATATTGCAGTAAACACTGTTGAGTACTTTTGCAAAACATTCAGGTCTAATAGGTTTTCCCTTTGAAATTTGCTGTAACGCAGATTTTGCAACTACACCTGTTACACTTCAAATGGAAACAATTTGTGAATCTGCATACCATAGTCCTTTAACTTCATTTTTGACCAGATGATACTGAATTTGTGGATCTACGTAGTGCCAATAATGGAAGTCAAATGGAAGTGGGAGGTCAATGAAAAAAAAGTTTTTGGCACATGCGTCAACCAGAATAATGTCTGTTCTGTCTGCTTTCCTGGTACACCAGCTGGAACTTGTAGTTTCCAGAGTATATTTATTCAACTTGTCTCAAAAATCCGGTGTTCTGATTGATTCCACTTCCACTGTAGAGTTGGGGCTTATAAGAAATTGTTCTTGGTCAGATACTTAACAAGATTGAGGTGTCACCTAATGTAAAATGTATTTGCCAGGGAAGGACAAACAATCATTAGGTGCTGAACTGAGTTGTATATCTGGGGTACACTATTTACATCCAGTGTTTTCGCGATTGTTTGGTGCAGTCATTGATTATTACGGACTGATCTTGAATGGTAAATACACTAACTTCCACTGACTGCAGTTCCTTGTTACAGTGCCTTTTTAACCAATGAAGCTTTGTTGGCTATCAATGAGAGGATTTTCTGAATTAATCACCAGTGGCTCTTTGCTTCATATTTTCCACGACTTGATGTTGCAATAGCTTCAGTTGTTAAATGGCAATGCCTGATCCATTTCTTCAGTATTCCAATTGCATTAAGCAATCATGAGCGTACTATTTTTCTGGATAGAATAGTTGCTCATCCTGTCAATCATGGGCTTTAAGTGCATGGACAATTTTGTCATTTGCTTTTGGAAGGCTAAGGGCATCTTTGGTTGTCGATATTTTGAAGAGAGGGACTTGTTTTGTGACTCCCCTCCAGTGGATCGTGGATCTCTGGAAGAAATATCAACTTTGTCTTTTAATGGACAATGAGATGCCATTCCTGCAGAGGCAGGATGTGGTAGAATATTTTCTCATTCTCTTTGCAGTCTCTCTGCATGGGGATGCAGAGAATCATATTTTCTAATACCGGCTGCTGCTACCCTGACCT
This sequence comes from Laupala kohalensis, assembly GCA_002313205.1. NCBI lineage: Eukaryota > Metazoa > Arthropoda > Insecta > Orthoptera > Trigonidiidae > Laupala > Laupala kohalensis. Next base: position 822,640 of record NNCF01127049.1, read on the forward strand.
TACAGGGACTGTTGCATGTGAAAAGTACCTTTGGATATCCTGCCTTGAAAAGAATGGTCTACACATGTGCCATTCATATGTTCCTAACTAGTAAACATTATCCTCTGCTGACCCTATCCAAATGTCACAGAGCACTGCCAGTGCTACTGGAAAATGGATCAAATTTCAGTTCATAGTCATCGGGTGCGAGTGTTATTCAAGTTCGTGTGGAATTTTGCTGCAGGCACTGGATCCTTTTTTACTTCAATGCTTCAGTTAAGAAACAGAGTTCTTAATTGGAAATAACTTCAATGTGAAAAGGATTAATACATTGAAACCTGTTTGTGGTCCCTTTTATTATATGAAAAACAGTTTGTAAAGGAAAAATTTCCCATACCCGAACATAAGTGAAGTAAATCTTGTACCTTTATATGAAAAAAATGAAAACTCTATAATAATAAATTCATAATTAGGTCTGCGCTGGAGAAACCCAAGCTCATCTACTGTAAAATATATTCATTTAAATAGATTTCAAAGTAGTCTTTAAGTTACTTTGTCATTTGACTTTTCTGTCGACATTATCTGTAATTATCAATTTTTTTTTTTGGTATTTGAAAAATAACTTTTGTTTGCAGGAGTGTGTAGTTCCTGGTGAGAAATTAATTGAAGAATTAGGTACTGCAGGAATGATGGTTATATGTTGCAAACTACAAGATAAACTCCAGAAATATTTTTTGTCTGTGGCTGATTTTTTGTAAGTATTATTTCAATTGTATTTCATTGACACAATTTGTGGGTTGCAAAATCATTTGGAAAGTGAATTGTAAAAGTTTTCAGGAACGAAACTCTGTGTGTAGATTAAAGGTTCCCAGTACAAATACTACTTAATATGCAATCACGATCTTTTGTTGAATTAAGTTGCATTTTTCCTCTCATTATCTTCTCATTTCTATATTTTTCTATAAGGGTATTGTTTCACAGCATTTGTTGACTTACTCTTCTCTTATTTTCATTCTTTACATATATGTGAGGAAAATTGGGATAGTCTTTGTGACTTATAGTTTGTTTGTTGCAGGAAGAAATACCCAGATAATCCTGCATTGCGACATAGAATAGTTTACAAAAGGAAGAATGTAATGTTATAATATAAATATTAATTCACTTTTTTGTGTGTCTTGTCTTTGTCTAAACCTGAAACCCCCAATGTAGAACATTGAGTGACGGTGCGACAATGTCGCAGAACAAAAATGAGTGCTGCAGAAAGATATCGTATAAATGTTGTTCTGGATGACTGAGAAGTAAAGTTTTGCGAGAGTTAGAGATAATACTCTAGATTTTTATTACTTGTTCAAACTGACAGTGGTAGATCTTCAATTGAAATTGGTATTAAACGACTAAATTTTTTGATAAGTACCAGTCAGAAGCTATTTATGAAACCTGGGGGTCTGTTATTACCAGTGTAATGAATAAACGCCCTGCTGCCAGCGATTTTTCATGGGAAGAGATTGGCACTATGATATGTTGGCTTACATAACGAGAAATGGACCTACAGCTGGTTACAAAGGAAACAGAGCCAGTTTCAAAAATTTTGTATGCAAGAAATATGGGACTCGGTAGTACAACCACTTCAAACCAGTCTCAAAAAATAAATTAATTTCTGAAGCAGTAACATCCAAAGTTGTGAGGAGAATCCAAGATTTCAATGAATCCTTGCCATGTTTCAAAGTGTTAGAAAATGTAAAGCAAAATTAAAGGTTATGGATTAAAGAAATTTAAAGGCATGTCTATAATTTTATAAAGTATTTTATTGGAACTAAAGTATTTACTAAGCTAAATAAAAACAAGAATTTATTATGTGTGAATTGCTTACTTATCCGTACTAATATATAAATGCATAATACAAAAGTGTATCTGTTTGCTACTTAACCACGACTGAACCACTGAATTGATTGTGTTGAAATTTGGCAAGGATATAGTTAAGATGTTCAGGATGAACGAAGGCTAACTTTTATTTTAAAAGTGTGTAAAGAGAAAGAACGTTTAAACGGTTTGAGATGGGTGAGAGATGGGTGACAAGTATGAATGGCAATATTGTTTGCCTCAGAGTTTTACAAAAAAGTTGCAACAGCATATGTTTATCTACAACGGTTTCCCTACATTATCGAAAAAACGTTATTAAAAATAGGAGTGTTAAAATACTTCAAATTAAGAAAATAATTTAAGGAAAAAATCAATTGTCATCAAATTTAATAGTTTTGTGCGTTTAACAAAGATTTAAAGCATCTTTGAATCATAAAATTTTGGCAAATGGTTTAGATTTTAAAAGCGTTTTAATGAAATGGTGCTGACGCGCTGCCACCGTTGTGTCTTACCTCAGAAGCGAAACTGACGAGTGGGTTCATTGGCCTAACAAGTAAAAAGAAATCCGAGCAACGCCGGGTAATCAGCTAGTTCTCCTACAAAACCTCTGTGATTGATAACCTCAATGAGATACATGTTGATACTATAAATTCATTTCGTTTTTACATTATCTGTAGTCCATATTCTTAAAAACTTTATTATTTGCATTAGAGCAAATTAATTCATTCATAGACACACTTCAGTACTGGGAATAGCAAGTCAAGCTTTAATGCCAGGAGGGACTAAAACAGAATGAATATTACTGGATCTTCTTCAAAATAACCTATAATCCTGATCCATTGAATTTGTGGAAACTTAAATAAAATGTCTGTCTGAAGAAAAGGAAACTCTTACCTTAATAAAGTGCTGTCCATCCATCTTCGCCTGTGCACCATTTTTGATACACTTTAGATCAAGTAACCGTTTGTTGGTAACGGCTTTTTTGACAATAAATTTATAAACAATTATCATGTTTATTGTGTTTAATAATAATAATTTATTAATCTGCAAGTGAGCAATGTTCGGTGGCAGGTAGGAAAGAAGACATAGTAAAATATGTGTGATACAATAATTAGAAATTAAATAACAAATCGTCAACCAAACATCTATAATATACAAATGCAAACTGTTTGAAATGCTTAGAAAATTAGTAAATGAGGTAACAACGAGAAAGAAATTACATTTAAGAAATTAATTATCTTAATTAGGCCCAAGTGTGTGTATATTCACATACGTACACTAACACATTTTCGCTTACAAACAGATACAGACACACTCATAAGTACAAGCATGCTTCAATATACACTCATATATCATCACTCCTATACCCTTAACATCAAAATAGTTGCTATAATATAATTAAAAGAAATTAATATCTATAAAAAATATAAAACCAAAACAGAATTGCTGTGAACAATCACTCACACTTCACAACACTACTATTCACTCTGAGCATTTTCTATACCCTTAGACTCCATTCACCTCACTACACTGCACATATGCTCCTATTTCTAAGAAGCAAGAAGACTGTTGTGGAAACAATTTACTCTTTTTGGAAAATAAACTACTATCCCCAACAGATTCGAACTGTCGACCATCTGATATCCACGCTCACACCTTACCTCTAGACCACGGGGCAGTGAAGATCATTTCAAGGAACATCAACAGCATTAGAGCACTGCCAATATTTCAAATAGTTGTCAGTTCTAAAAAATGGAATTAATCAGACACATTTCCTTTCTATTCATTATTTGCGGAAAATGAAGAAGTATAGTTAAATTATGCAACTAACTGCTGGAGAGCAAGGTGAAACTGGTTAGCATTTGTTATTATCGTTACCGTCCCGTTGCTTGATATATGAGAAAACTAGCTCAATATGATCCTCAGGGAAATTATAAACTCAGGGATATAAGCAAATGCTAGCTCATTTAGCAACCTCTTATTTACAAATAATAAAGTTTATATGAGTTAGGAAACGTAGCACTAATGTTTTCCTTGAACATTCTCAAATACCTTATTCCTCTATTTTTAGTGTCAGTGTCAACCAGCTATGACTACGAAATATTTTAATACGTTCTTGCTACATTGCTTGATTGGTTCTTTAAAGTGCCTTGATTTGCAATAGCCAAGTAAACTATTCATAAATTATTTTCAGAAGCTCTAGCGTTTTAGCCACTAATTTAATATTCATCTGCTGATCGGATGGTCCTCTGGTGGCGAGTTGGTGGAGGGATTTTGAAATCAAATTATTTTGTAATAGAACTTTGAAATTGTTCTTGAATAGATGAATGAACAGTCGTTCCCACACCAACAGTTCAAAATGCCCACCAACATTCTTCACCAGTCTTTATGTTTTCATCAATTTTGTTTTTTTTTGGCCTCAAAATGTGCCACTATTGTGGTTTTTCAATTTGTCCAAACTTGATGATTTAATGATGAGTTTGAAAATAAAAGAATTTTTTTAAAATCTGGTGAAGCTCAAACATCCATTATAAATACCCTTACCCACAGACTGGTGAATACCCCATTGAAAGATGAAGAATTCAGTTTGGAATATGATTTTATTGTTCAAACATGAATTATGAAAACTGGTAAATAAGAAAATAAAAAATGGTACAAAATGTAACCACTTAAAAAAGGCCATAAAAGGAAACATTACCGAAAATTGACTTACCGCCCTGGCGAGCATCAGAAGTTCCAAAAAAATTTCAGAGTAGTAAATATCACTTTGGCTACACAAAATAAATTTAGAATCAAGTTCCTAATCAAACCTAATTATGAAGATTAAGTACCTTTTCATAACATCAGGAAGTTACAAAAGTTAAGTTAATTGCAAGGATTGTAATGAAGTTTATGTAAGACAGACAAAAAGAAATTTTGAAATTGGGAAAAAGGAACATTTACGGCAAATCAAATGTGAACAAATTGATTTGTCAGCAGAAGCGGCACATTTTGGGGACAAAAAGCATGAAATTGATGAATACTTAAGATTGGTAAAGAACAATGGGCGTTTTGAACTGTTGTGTGGGAACGACTATTCATTCACCTATTCAAAAACAAATTGTTCGTTACAAAATAGTTTGATTTCAAAATTCATCCACCCACCTGCCATCAGAGGACTGTCAGATCAGCAATTGGCAGAAGCTCAGGATGGAAGCAACATCTTCTGAAGTTGGTTCATGTTGAAAAAATAAATCTTTCCTGAATTGTTTTTCAATTGTCTAATGTCAAAATTGCCTCTCTCGTTCCCATATTTCTCCTAAAACCGAACTAGGTGTCAGTTAACTTTTCCTCTATTTTGTTTTCTATTGATGAATGTCCCACTAAACTTAAAGTTCTGTACTCTTCGCGGGATTGAGCGTTTGACTTCTTTCGTATAGGTACAAAGATGCACTTTTTAAAATCTTTGGACAAGCTCTTTTATTGTAAATCTTACACACTGGTTTAAATAATGCCTTTTTCATGGTGGACTTTAGCATTCACCTCATTACTATCGTTCTTAAATATTCTCAGTATATGATCTCTGTACCCGCAATTAATAGTTTCTTTTCTAATTTGTACTCAATTTAGAGTTATGTGTACCCACAAATGGTTCATTTTCTTATCTGCAGAGTGGGTTGCATTATCTCTGTATTCACAAGTAGGTTTAATTTGTAATATAACTATTTCTTGAATGTTCTCAATACAGGCACTATTGTGTATGTTACCACCATTCACAATGTATTTCATTTCTAATAACTAAATTTATTTTGTGTTCTCCATCCTGAAACGTTTGTGTGTATCCTCTCTGTATCCATAATTTATATTTTTATAATAAATACTTGCTTTCAATAAAAAAAAACATTTGTTGGTGTAATTTTTTTACCATTTTACTGCTTCGATTAAAAGCCAAGAACGACACTGCTTTTCATTTTATACCGCCAATAGCTCAGAATTACTTGAAAAACAATACATTGCCAATAAAATTGAAGGAAAAACTATTGGGTACCTTAATGTGCAACATGCTACATATAATTTACGTATCAATTTCCCACAATTGACTTAATGATAAAATAAGAAATAAATTTGAGGCAAAACCTAGGAAAGGATGGGGGACTAAGAGACATAATAAAATAGTTTAGCTTGAATTGAAAAATCTGAAAGAAATTAAAGAATATTCCTTTATTAATTTGATCAAATCTTCCAGCAATTACATTACTTTTCAATGCTTTTCCATCCCAAGTTTTGGAAGGAGAATGGTCTACTCATAACTTTTATATACTATTTTATATATTTGATTGATTTTTTAAATATACATTTTTGTAAAGGATAAATCCCAATATTATAATTACTGTCTTTATAATAATATAAATAATATTAACTTATAGAAAGGAACCGAGTCAAAATTTACCAAATTTTACATGAGAAAATTTTCTAATTTTTTTGAAGAATATCATACAATTTGCATTATACATAAAATTTATGTCACTCTTAAATTAATATTATGATACCCTAGAATTATATAACAGTAAAACACTGACAGATAAAGAACCTATTATTTATGTTCAATAAGAGATCACTAAAAAGTAATATTAGACTTAATAATTCTTTTTTCCAGAGAGCAATATTAATAAAAAAAAATTGAAGAAATATATTGTATTGGTCATAAGTCAATAGAATTATTCTTGATTCGTGTTACACTGAAAACATGATTGATCGTTAAATTTGTAGAATTTTGGTGGCATATCTAATCTTTTCATTTACTTACAAAACAATTTTTTTTTTAAGTGATGAAAGATTTGATGTACTTTCTGCCATGATTCATCTCTTGTCTGGGTATCATTATGATATACTTGTGTATATATAAGAACTAACTCTTACGATTTTAAAAAAAACTACCAGATTAAATTTAAAGGTAATTAATAAATGTCAATTACATTGTGATTGAGGATTTTAAAATAAATAAAAGCATTATTTTCTAACACTGAATATATAGTGTTTTCATTTTCTTTTTTATTAATTTTATATTAAATAACTACAGATTGAACAATATTTTTTCAGTCTTTTCATGTGGAAATTTTATGGAATATATGTATGTTTTCATTTACTTAAAATATGATTTTTTCATAGGCGTGAGAGATAGCGTTGTTGCCTGTGATGTTAGGTACTTTTGCATGATTTATATTTTTTCATCCAAAAATGTTAGCTTTAAATGTGGTAAGACGAGAAGGTGAAGGTGCGCTAGCAGCGCTATCTTTACAACTTTATGGTAGTATTGGCCAAATAGTTCAAAAAATCACCACAGCGCTCTTATCAAGCTTTGTGCTGGGCAACAGAACGCTTCCAGATAGCTATCTCCTGATTATACTTTGGCCAAGAGTTACGTGCCCGCTACCTGGTGGATTATGCGCCAACTACTGGAATTAGTTCCGAGAGTGACCACTAGTTGCGAAGCTATGCTTTCCATCCTCCCTCCCGCCCTATTATCTTTCTATTCCAGTTCTATTCCATTCCCATAATTCCTCCACTCATGTATAGTTTACTGTCAGAAAGTGCTAGAAAGAGCATTAAAAAGCTAGTAGATACGAAATTAAGAATAAAACACAAATATAAGAGTTATCAATAACATTTATTAAATAAATCATGGATGACTACATTAAAATATTGACACAAAATATCAGCACACTGTAACAAATACAATTTATTTAATCTAAATAGATTAAGTAAATTAATTAATATCATTATTACAAAGATAGACCAACTGAAAATGAATGAAATGTTCCTTACTTAACAATTTTTGTACTAATTCATATGCCTATATCCACACATTATACTCTTCAATTACACACTAGATGGGCAGAGTAATATGCACATAAATATGTTCAAAAACCTGGATGAATGTAATACATAAATGTTTAACTTTAACTGGAAAGATTTGTGAAGAAAAAAATCATTTTAAGAGTAATTTTATGAGAATATACAATATGTAAAAATTATCCTCTATACTAACAATAGGGATTTCTTGATGTGGTATCACCTTTCAAAAGATGATAAATAACCAAACAAAACTTTCTATTTTGAACATTACTAATATAAACAATGAAAGTTTCAAAAACCTCAAGTAAATACTCAATCATTACCATTCTCTATTGCAAATGAAACTTAAGGTTCAATGTGGGTTCAGTCCATTTCTGTTTAAAATATTGCTCCCACTAAAATATTAGTACAACAGATAATACAACTACACTTCCAATTGTCGAGGAAAGGAAATAAATATTGTTCACAATTATATTGAATAAAAGTATCACAAATAGTGAAACGTTTCAAGCACTATATTACTTTGTTTTACTCATGTTCTTGAAATAAGATAATGTGCATGAACCAATGAAAAGGAGTAATCAAATTTATATAACTTTATCGATAATCAAATAAATATTACATCGAAACCTATCCAGACTCTATGGCTTCCGTCGAGTGAGGACGTTCCGACCGGGTGCTCCGCGATAAAAGCTTAGCAGCTAGTCAAGCCGCTGCAGAGGAAGAGGAAAGTAATTCTCTGGTATTGCAAAGAGCGGCAACATTTAAAATAAGTTCACTGCCAGTTTTATTTGTACATTATTTTATTCTTCTCTAATTTTCTTTTCACACACTATTTATTGTCTTATATATTTATTTAGCTCTTATTTACTCTTTGTTACATCTCTTTTTAAGTTTACTTCACTGCTTGTGAAAAAGTCACGAAATTGCTGTACACATTCTACTATCCTGCCTTTATCTTTGTCTGATTTTGATTGATATTATGGGAAAAGGGAAAGAATCTGGTCGTGTAGTAGAGAGCATTTTACGAGATGAAGGACAATTTAAACAACTCGTGTCCGCTATTGCAGATGCTGTCCAAGAGAAGTTGAAGTATTTTAGGAGCGTCAGTTGGAGGAATTCCGCCTGCAACTGATGGAAAAAAAAAATCGGTCATCTCAAGGACCAGATAGTTGAGAGGACGGACAGTTTGGAGCAAAACCAGCGGAGGGAGTGTATTTGGATTTTTGGTGTAGAAGAGAACCCCGGCGAAGGTACGGACGCTCTCGCGTGTGGCTCAAAGGACGAGTCTTGATGTCCAAATAACTAACACCGCGAGGAGCCATCACGTTGGTTCTAAAACTCAGGCCTATAATTGTAAAATTTGTTAATGATAGGAAACGCCATGAAGTATTTGCCGCCAAACGCCACCTTTTTTAAATTGTTGTATTTGTAAATAGGAAATGTAGCGTGCTATTGAAGCTTACCTACATGGAGCGATAGGAGTTAGGAGTTGAGTGGTAGGTCATTGTTAGTCGGTAGGTTTACCAACAACTTGGCCCACGTGGATAAAACCTAAGTACCCAAAAAATTTTCTTTCGAAAAACAATTTGAAATTTTTTTATTGTTCCAATCGCGCATATATATATATATATATATATATATATATATATATATATATATATATATATATATATATATATATATGTACCAACTTTTTCCCCAGGTATTACATTAGAAAGATCGAACCTCCACAAACTTACTTAAGAAAATAAAATCNGCAAAATATATATACCTATGTACCCAAAATTTTTCAAAAAACTTTTCCAAAAAAATTCAATTTTTTTTCTCCCAATCAAAAATATATATCTAAGCACCCAAAAATTTTTCAAAAATTTTTTGAAAAAATATTACATATTTTTTTGTCATAATCGAAATATTTATATACATACCTAAGTACCCTAAAATTTTTCCAAAACAAAAAATTTCGAAATATTTTATTGCCCAATCATAAATATATATCTCAATACCCAAACATTTTTCAAAAAAAATTCTAAATTTTTTATTGTTCCCATTGAAAAATATATATACCTAAGTACCCAAAAAAGTTAAATTAAAAAAAAATTTCAAAAATTCTTTAATTTCCTAATCGAAAAAAAAATTCGTAAATTTTTTAGTGTCGCTATCGAAAAATATATATACCTAAGCATCCAAAAAAATTCAAAAAATTGTTTAGTGCCCCAATCGAAAAATATGTATTTCGAAATTTTTTATTGTCCCAATCGAAAAATACCTATTACTAAATACCAAAACATTTTTCAAAACATAATTCCAAAAATAAATTTTGAATATTTTTTATTATTCCAATCGAAAAATATATGAATTTAAATACCCACAATTTTTTTCAAAAAATTTTTTCTATAAAAAATATTCGAGTTTTTTTATTGCTCCAATCGAAAAATATATAAATCTTAGTACCCAAAAATGTTCAAAAANAAAAATATTTATACCTAAGTACCCAGAAAGTTTCAAAAAATTTGTCAAAAAAAAGATTCGAATTTTTTATTGCTCCAATCAAAAAATATATATACCTAAGCACCCAAAAAAATTTCAAAACATTTTTCTAAAAAGAATAAATTGAAATTTCTTTATTGTCGTAATCGAAAAATATATTGTGGCAGAACGAATCTTTTACGTGTTATGAATTTAATAAAAGTCTAGAACGTATAAGTTTGATCTTTAAGGCGCCTCGGCTAATTAATCTCAGGGTTCCACAAATTTCTAGGGTTCGCATTTTTTTTATGAAGGGAAAGACCATACTGGGGTTGCACTACAGAAAACGCTATTGACAAATTGAAATCCATTAAATTTAATTAACATGAATCACATACAACAACAAAAAACCTTCATGCTATCCCCCAAAAGAAACACTCATAACTGGTAGCCAATGTAATCATGTATTTCCGCCGAATTCGGCTTCTCAACGACAAACATAAATTTTAAACAAATTGAACATCTTGAATAAACATTAAGATAATCTCTCCTTTGACAAATAAAACAAACACTGAATTTACAATAAATCTTGCTTCTTGAAATGCAGTTACATTGATATTGTATTTAAAATATATAATTAAGTGGAGTTTTTTCTTGCTAATTGGGCCTTCTTCATTAATCATAAAGTCCAAAGTTCCGAGCCCCTCTGAACAATAAGACCCGCACTCGTCTTCTCGCAATAGCGCATGACGATATGTGTCGGATGCCACCAACAATCGTCAAATACCTCAACCTGATGACCAATCAAGCAGTGCAGTGCTGAGTGGAGGGTGCGTCAACCGCACGGGAAAGCCGGCCCGTCCTCAACCTCGGAACGACTTCCGGTTAATGACGTCACTAGCGCCAGCAAACCTGGTGGTGCCTTCCTCCCGCAAGTTACGCTGCCTGGATGCCCTCAGGGGCGGCGTGGACCCAAACCATCATGGTTCAATTTCAAAGGCGGTCCCTGGATTCTCGGAAGCGCCCGCCGAATGAACATATTTTTCGTACGAGTTTTGTCGCGTCTCGGATTTAGAATTTGCTGCCGAAATGCTAGCCAAAGACTGATGAATTAGTTCCGGAAAATAGCGAATTCGGAAATTTCATCGGACATCATGAGCTAATCAGATAACTTCGAAAATAAGATTGATTCGTGGCTCTGCTCACAGAAAAATCTACAAGTCTTTACTTCGCGCAAAAGAAATCTCGTGTCTCTGATTTCGTCTCTCTGATCTGATACAACAAGAAGGAAATTTTCATTTGCCATTTTCCTAAAATGGACTTCATCCCTTCCTACACCTCTTTTTCCACTTCCCAGATCTCTCAATTTTGAACTTCACGTGACGAAAAACTTCCAATGCCACAACTGTTCCCCCTCCTGTGCCTAAATTCTGATTGGGAATTTTGCGTAATTTCGAACTATTTCCAACCGCTCTTTTTCAACGGTTTTTCCCTGACAAGTCACCACTTGCTTCTTTCCCCCTGAGTCCTTGGTTATACGGACGGGACGGGTCGTTTTTACTCACACCCTCGCTTACTTTCCATCTCTAAGTGGCCATAAATTTTCTCTTCAACAAAGAGCTCATCGCGGGTCACTGCGCCTCGCCAGATGTGAATGTTTCCTTCGTAAAATCTCAACGGTGGACTTTTAAATTGTCAGAGAGTAGGAAGACTTTCCTTCCCCGCCCCATCGCTCGTTCTTCGAATTTAAAACTCCCGAACGAGGATGATTTCTTCATTTTAATTACCAAATTATTCAAATCTCACAATATATACAAAAAAAACCCAAAAAATTTCAATAATTTCTCAAAAATAAAAATTTCGAATATCCTATATTGTCGTAATCGATAAATATATATACCTAAATACGCAAAAAATATTTCGAAAAATTTACCAAATAAAAGATGGAATTATTTTTGTCCCAATCGATATATATGTCTAAAGGTTAGGACCTAAAAAATTTTCAAAAATGTTTTTTTAATCGAAATTTTTTATTGTTCCTATGGAAATATATATACCTAAGTTCCCAAAAAAATTCAAATTTTTTTATTGTCGCAATCTAATAATATCTATATTTAAGTACCCAATTTAAAAAATTTCAAAAAATTGATAACATTTATTATTTCAATCGAAAAACCAATAAATCAAAGTACCTAAAAATTTTTGAATTTTTCTTCCAAAAATATAAAAAATTTCGATACATTTTTATTGACCTAATCGAAAAATATATCTAAGTTCCCAAAAAATTTACAACAAATCTTCCCCCATAAAATTTCGAAAATATTGTATTGTCCTAATAGAAAAATAAACTTACCTAAGCACCCATAAAATTTTCAAATTAAAAAAAAATCACGAATTTTTGTCCCAATCAAAAAATATATATTAAAATACCTAAAAAAAATTCAAAAAATTTTTCTTCAAAAATAAATTTCAAATTTCTTTTAAAAACCTTATCGAAAAATATATACACCCAAGCACCCAAACATTTCCAAAAAAAACTAAAAAAAGAATTTAAATTTTTTTATTGTCTTTATCGAAAAATATATACCGAAGTACCCAAATAGTTTTCAAGAAATTTTCCAAAAAAATCCAAACATAAGAAACCAAACTTTTTTCAAAAATATTTTCTATTTTTTTCCAAAAATACAGAATTTCGTAATTTTTTTGTTCTAATCCAAAATATATATACCAAAGTACCCTAACAAAATTTAAATTAAAAAAGTTCATAATGTTTTTTTAATTGAAATATTTATATTTATTTAATTACCCAAAATAATTTCAAAAATTATATTCGAAGATTTTTTATTTTTCCGATCCAAAAATATATCTACCTAAGAACTCAAAAAAGATTCAAAAAAAAATTTCAAGAAAATTTTTTATATTCTCAATCGTAAAATATAAATACTAAATACATAAATTTTTAAAAATCGAAATTTTTTATATTTCCAACCCAAAAATATATATACGTAAGTACAAAAAAATTTCAATAAAATTGAAAAAAATTGATATTTTTTTTTGTTCCAATCGAAAAATATTTTTACTAAGTTTTTAAAATATCAAAAAATCCATAATTATTTCACTTATCCAAAAAAATATATAGACACCCAAGTTTTCAAAATATTATTATTATTTTTTTAAAAAATTCGAACATTTATAATGGTCCAACCAAAAAAATATATATACCAAAGAACCAAAAAATTATTCAAAATATTCTTCAAATATTTTTTTGCAAAAATAACAGGTATGGAAAAAAATTGAATAATTGAATAATCGAACCTTGTTATATATTATTCTGTCAGAAAGACATATATACCCAATACTTCCCTATTCAACAACCTTTCCCTATGTATTATAACGTAATTCTGAAGAGTGTCTGCAATATCAAAAACACTACATTTGAATTCAACTATAAAATAAAATTGAAATTTTTTTATGAGCTTATTTAAAGAATATATATGTCTAAGCTCGAAAAATGACTTAAATTTTTTTTCTAAATAATTCGAAAAATGATAATTTTTTTCCGATTATATAGATTTCTCTTGTTAATTACCTCGCTTTCTGTCAGTAAAAAGCGTCTTCATGTCGTGGACGACGAATAAAATTAAGTAAGATCCCAACACAACGTTATGAGAAAGCGTCACGTGCGTAATTCGTCAAATTTCTCAAAACTCGCTCACCTCAACCGTCGTTTCTATGTATTTTAACGTAATTCTAAAGAGTGTCTGGTATATCGAAAGAACAAAATTTGTATTCAACACGGAAAATAGGTAAAATTTTAGGTCAAAAAAATTTTAAGTGCTTATTCAAAGAATATAAGTGTCTAACCTCGAATAGTGTCTTTAGAACTTTTACTCAATTTTTTGAAAAATGAAGAGTTTTTTTTGTCGATTACGTCGCATACTCGTGTTATTTACCTGGCTTTTGGTCAGTAATGAGCGTCTTCATGTCCTGGATTTCGAAAGAAAAATAGTAAACTCCCTACACAACGTTATGGGAAAGCGTCACGTGCGTGATTCGTCAAATTTCTCAAGACTCGCTCACCTCCACTGTCATTTCTATGTAGTTTAACGTAATTCTAAAGAGTGTCTGGTATATCAAAAGAACAAAATTTGTATTCAACAGGAAAAAATAGTGAAACATTAGGTAAAAAAATTTTATGTGCTTATTCAAATAATATAAGTGGCTAATCTCGAAAAATTTCTTTAGAAATTTTTCTCAATTTTTTTCCATTACGTCGCATACTCGTGTTATTTACCTTGCTTAGTGTGAGTGAGGAGCAACTTCATGTCCTGGATGTCGAAAGAAAATAAATAAAATCCCAACACAAGGTTATGAGAAAGCGTCACGTGCGTAATTCGTCAAATTTC
>NNCF01127050.1:10757-25414 GCA_002313205.1 Laupala kohalensis
AATTCTTTGGTGAAGGCATTACAAACAATTTTTAGTATTGCACCCATAGATATCGCGGTACAAATGAGTCAGATCCAAAGATCCCCGGTAATATCTTCAAGGAACAAAGTTTTAGCAGTTACTTTACAAGATTTGTCTTGCTGAAATTTTCAGTTTTGCTCCCGCGAGTACAGGTTTGTACTCTTCAAAAATATATTTCTTCGCGTCACCCAATTATATGTTGGTTGTGGAGAGGAGAAATAAATATGCGGAAGGTTATTTCTTGAGGAATAAATAGTAGTGATAGATTTGTCAGAACCTCTTATTTGTCTCTGCAAACTCCCCGCTTTTGCACTCCTTCTCCGCCTTCTTGTTGGATGTCATGTTCTCCACTTCTTCACGTGAAATACTTCCTACGTTTTCCACTTTTGAGAGACTTTCAGTCCTTCTCTCTGTCTCTTACGCTGGTAGTCTTTTTCTCACAGATTTTCTTCTTCTTCTCCTTCCTTTCTGTTCTGAAGTGATAGTTAAATGTGAGATTTCCTTCAGCTGGGGGATTTTCGATATTTTACGTTTACGACCATTGTTTTCAGTTTAATACCAAAGTGTTTTTAAATTTACACATATTTCGTATTTTCAGCAATGAATATATAAATTTCAAAAATAATATATCTAAGTCAAAAATATAAACTACTATATTTGTACGACAGAAATAAGCTGAAAAAGAAAGTGTAATATTATACAGGAACTTTCTTTCGGCAGGAAATAGTGAAGCTTGTTGACCGTTCTTGAAAGGATAAATTTTTAAATAATATTTATTAAATTTCATTAAAACTCCTTCATTTATATTTTGGGCATTTTTTCATCATGAATAATAATTATTTCACATTTGACTATTTGAGGAGCGTTTCATGTCCATTCCAATCTTGGAAAATGGTCCAACCCTAATGTATCAAACATGGTTTTTAAAAGAAGCCTACGTCTTGAAATCGGTGTTGTTCTGTAGGTTGTAAAGTGTATGATGGCTGGAGGCTACATCTGACTTCAACTTCAACTTCAACTTAGTGCTTAGTGGACCTGTCGGTTGTTCATTTCTTTGTCGATATGACCATTAGTTCACCAGAGTGTCCATTACCGGAACCAACCGGATGTGAGCTGTGTCTGCGAGAAAGTTCATCCACATGGATCTTGGTTTAACGGTCCTTCTGCGACATATTTGACTGCGAGTCTGAAATCGAACCCGGGATTCTTATTTAAGTATATAAGAAGAATTCACCCCAATGTATGACATATTAGAATTGTACATAATTAATGTAATTAAATTTTTTTAAATTGAACTCTCAAAATACTGTTCCTTGATGATATTAATATATAATTTGGAATTTGAGTTATTTTATATCACGACATCTATGGGTTCAATGCCTAATATTGTTTGCAATGCCTTTGCCGAAGAATTGTATATATTTTTTATTTCTTTTTTTTTATTTATTCGACCTTAAAATTCGATCCTTGTAAACATAGCAAGATGCAAAACAAGAATCTCTCACATTAACTATCTCCTTTGTACTTTCCACACTTTACTACTCTACAGAACGCTCCGTTCACTGTCTTCGCCACGTGGATGCATGTCCTTTTCTATTCCATACTATCCCTTATTCCTGCAATAAACATCGTAAAGAACTCAAATCGGCGATATTTTGTTTCATTTCTTATTAAGGTCCGCTTCTGTTTGATATTTAACACATCCTGTCTTGTATACTCCTCAATGTAATCTGCTCCTTCATGTCCATACTTTGGACAATCCCATTACACATGGTGGGGCGTTTCTCGATCTAATCTACAACTACACTGCTCATTTGTTTCCTTCCACAAATCTCTTCAAATATGTTAGAAAATTTCCATGTCCTTCCACCTTATTGATATTTCTCTGCGACTTATCCTGTTTATACTTATTAAGAATGGGAACTCCCATACTGATTTGGCGAATAATTTGTCTATGAACTCAGGCCAGATATGTCTTTTCGCTTCTTCTATTTCTAGTTTATATTTTATCTTCATCATTTGATACTATTTCACCGTTTCTGTTGTATCTCCATATCTCCGTTTAGTTCACTGCAATTTATACCTGGCTTTATTCAATTTCTTCTTTAGTTTCCATAGTTTTGGTGTCTACCAGCTTACTTTTTGAATCCTGTTCCTATCATCCTTCATATATTTTGCGCTCACTCGTAACACTCCTATCTGCAATCGATCTATCTGTTCATCCACTGCCTTGCTTATTGGAGATTCATATCGTGCTTTTTCTTTAATTGTTCCTATTGTTTTTTTGTTTTGTTTTTTTGCCAATCAATTCTTCTAAAATCAATATTTGTGTTTTTAATCATACTGACTTCTTTTCCTTATGTTATTTGGATCCACCGATGGTCACTTGGTAATCCTTCTATAACTCGCAATACTTGTACTTCTAACCTGGTCCATTTATTTATAAGCGCTACATCTATTACTGATGATCCTCGTTCCCCGTAGAATGTTTTAATTACATATTGTTCAATACCATCAACCCTGTGTCAATTTTTAAAAAATGTTTGTCCTCTCTTACTAGTACATATATCTCCTAGTAATTTTGTGTGTGCATTTTTTATCAAGACAGGACATAATTTCTCTATGCTTGAAATCTGATATTTGCTTTATTCGTTGCAAATCTTCTTGTAATTTGTTTATACATCGATAGTAATAATTAATGACAATTATTCCTTTACCCTGCTAGGTGTATTCCACCACCTGACAATGTGTCGTTAGATATTTGCTATGAACCAATACGTCTCCTTTTCTTCTCTCAACTATTGCACTCCATGGCGATTCTGTTACTATTACTCTGCATGATAGCGGAACATGCTGTAAATGTCCTCACAAAATCGTACACTTCCTGATAACAACCAATATCATGTTTTCTCGTTACATCTGATGAATGTTTCCTACCCATTTCATGTGATGAATGTTACTTTCTCGTATTTTTGTTGCTGTATTTTAATCGTACTTAACTGTTTTTTGGACTACTCTTCGGGTATTTTTATACTCAGAACAATCACCATCTACAGCATTATGTTCTTTCTTGTTACCCTCATCTATGACATTAAAAGTCGTTCTGTCCCATCTTTTATCGCCTGCACAACTTTTTCACTCTGCATAGTTACATATTCTATCATAACTACTCTGCATTTAACCTCATTCAATCTTTGATGCCGCTATTTATCGTTCAATATAATTCCCTGCCCAAAAGTATAAAATATGTAATGAAATTTAATCTCTTCAAATCCGCGGTTCAAAACTACCTCCTGCACCAGTGCTTCTACAATGTAAAAGAATTTATAGATTTTAATAAAATTTTAAAATACAAACAGTGTTAAATTACAAACATTATTCTATTAGTATTATAACTCGCAGATAACTTTTTATCTTATCTAGGAATTTTTGCTTAAATTTTTGAATCCGCCTCTGCCTTAGGACCCTTGATTGGAATTGATGGGATGGTCCCTTGCTTACCTCCGGATTGTAAATTAGTTTATAGTTCTCCACGTGATCATACGCTGTTTGTGTTGATTTTTTGACAATAAATTTATTTTATCTTATCTTATCTGCTACTTTGTAGGTTTTCCACTCTGTCCATGATATTTTTTTTTCTTCTAACCCCTTTCTTAATTCCTCATTCATTATATTAACACGTATCAATGCCTGTCACAGGTCACGTACACCATCTGTTATTATCCCCTGTATTGTAGAATTTAATTTGCGAAATTTTTCACCTTTAAAAACATCCTCCAATTTTCCTATACGCTTTCCTATTGCCTTGATATCAACTCCCATTTCGAACTATTTCCTCATAATTATGTACAACCTCCTCCCCTTTTAATTTCCGTCTTCTTCCTTTCCGCACTGGCGTTCCTTCCTTCAAAAGTAACAATATTTCACTCAAGCCACTGCTGAATGGTGATACATTCTCTTCCTACGTCACTTTGTTAAGTTCTGCTGTTTCTGTCTAATATTTGTTTCCTTAAGTATTCTATTGATTTAGTGATAATATGTAGTGCACATTTGTATTAAATATTACAGAGGATTTCTGTTATCCTCCTCCCTCTACTTCAATTTGTTCATTCTTTAATTTATTTTTTGTAAATTATTAGTATTATCTTTACGTAAAATTGTTTCATTCAATTCCTTACCACCTTACTGAACTGAGCACTATGCCGCCTGTTTCATGAAAATATGTTCATCCGTTTTGATGTTACGCGTGTTTTGGTAAAAAAAAATCATTATCGCGGCTTCTATCAGCTTTATTGCTTTATATTTAAACTACGGTGGCTGTTCTATCTTCTATAATTTCCTGGGTTCCTGTGCTCTTCCCTCTCAACACCTATATAATTCAATTTAAGGCTACTGGGACGGCGCCACAAGCCTTCCTTTAATTTTGTAGTGGTATCACTGTTATGGCCTTGCTGCCTATACTTATGTTTTGAGCTACATAGTGTTCTCTATGTTCCCCCATCAACAATTCGACGGGGTCGTGATCGATATTAATTTAATACTTCTTTTAATTACTTCAAATAATCCACTATAGCTAGCATACGCATATTGTATAAGCAGTATGTACTATAGCTGTCATGTATTAAAATCCCGACGAACTTCAAAAGCTGCGAAACCATTAACCTAAAGATCGCTTGAGGTCTCGCCATGATGCTTGTATTTTTCAATTTGTTCTTATTTAGGCCTTAATGGGCTGATTTTCCTCAAGTTTTCTTCTGAATTCTTCGAGTACTGTTCTCTTTATGAATGTTAACAATTTAAACTCCGAGAAATCCTTAAATATACTTTTCAATTTCCGTTGTACAGAGCTCCATTCAATACGTCATTACATATATTGAGTCATACTTAAAGATCTTGGTTTCTTTTCTTTCATATTTCTTATGAATTCCTCTTTCTCATTCCATCTGCTTTAGAGCAACCATCCAACCCTTGTCTACGTCATCCCAAGTGCTCTCTTGAAATGCGAAGCTCCAGACAAAGAAATTGCCGCAAGGACGTGATAGCGGCGTTTTAGTATGGTGTTTCCTCAGAAGGACTGAATCAAGATGTTTACGTGAGTAATGAATTCACCGGAATAGTGACTGTAGTTTTAAGTGAATTCACTCTGCAATTTTTCACTATTATACTACTGCAGAAAAGAAAAAATTAAATTTATGAAGGGATAAATAAAAAAATTTCAGGACGTAAAAACAAACAAAAAAACAAACAAACTCTAAGTGAATTGCGACTTTGTTCACTTTCAAGGCCTCCTGCGGAACATTTCTCTATCAGTATTGGCCAGATTTTATGTTGAGTTTCTTATTTGGCTTTTCATACTAATTGGATTCATAGTTGATTTGAAGTGATTCACAATTGAAATGAGTATGAAAAACATTGTCGTTAGTTATTAACGGAGATTCAACAATCATTTACGCAAATATTCAAAACCTGACTCGAGAACTCAGCTGATATTCGATCATTTTCGTGAAAAATTGCTTCCCTATTGTAATTGAGATTATTCCAATGACTATTGATCATCTCTTTATGACTGCGAAAAATTCATCGCTATTTGTGAAGGCCAGTAAAGAAGGAAATAAAAGACTCATAAAATAATTATTTAATCTTTGTTATATTATTATATTCATGCAAATTAGTATATTCTTAGACTTACATGAAATATTTCGAAAATTTGTGTTTACTCAGTTCTAATGAATGTACTACATTATTTTTTAAGTTATTCATTGAGTAAGACTTCAAACCTCAGTATTTACAACAACATTGAAATATTACCATGAAAAGTAACACTTACTAAAAACTTTCCAATTCTTCTTGTGATAATGATAGTGATTGTAACTAAGCGCATAGTCGGAGCTTCTAAGTACGTTATGGTGCAGTCATTTGTGACAGCACTTATCGGAATTGGCAAAAATTAAACAGTACTACAGTATGTTTGTACGATAGCATACTAAAATTTAAACCATGAAATACGAACGGACTGTCATTTTTACCTTCCTTGCAATTTCATTCAATGAAGAGCCTACGAGAGTCATACATCCCTCTTAGTAATTTAATTAATTATGAGCTACACACGCAGCACATTCAAACAAAAGAAGGGAAAACCTCCAGAATGTGAATATTCTATAAAAGAGTTGGGTAATAATTCAGCGACAGGAAGACTCAATGAGAATTTGATGAGCGCTGTAACCTGAACAGAACGGCTAATGGGTTTGCTTAGCAGATGAAATTATTAAGCTTGAAAGTCAATGAGCTCTACAAACGAAGCCAGAGAGCGGCGTCAGACTCTCAGAGCGTCGACCGACGAATTCTGTCTATTGACCTTTCCTTTCAGCAGCGGAACAATCGACCCAACCAATTACGCTTATTGTGCAGGCAGAGAGCGAGTGAAAACATTTGCTCACGGTGTGACGAGGCGAGCGAGTATTTTTGGAGTGGACTCTTCGTGCGATTTGAAAGGTGAAAAGGGATATCGAATACACACTATACGCGAATCATCAGGAACAAAACCGAAATTGATCGTGAATATTCGATTAGTGACGTGTACAGTCTAACTTATTTCTTAAATTGCGATGAGCCACACCGAAGGGTAAAATATTAATTACATTGCATGAAAATAGGAGACGGAACCAAGACTCGAACTCGGAACTTTCAGCTTAGCGCGCTGATCCGCAACCAACCGCGCCACCCCGTTCGCCTCAGGGCCAGTCTACCATTGTCATTCAACCTGCGTGACCTGTATGAGGATACAATCTCTATAAGATCACCTCAGGGTCTGTGGGTCTTCCAAGTTGAATGTCAATGGTAGACCGAGCCCAGAGGTGAATGGGGTGGCGCAGTTGGTTGCGGATCAGCGCGCTAAGCTGAAAGTCTCGAGTTAGAATCTCGACTCTGTCTGTCATTTTCATTTAACGCAATATAATTATTCTCTGTATAATTGAAAGATGTTGTTATCACCAAAATAGAAGTGCATCAAAATAATAGAGACATGCGACTTGCATACGACATTATGCAAATCACTCGGTGTAACGAACAGTATTTTACATTATTATTAATTTTAGAACAATCGTTCGCAATACCGTGGCAACTTTAGATACATTATGCAACCCGTTAAACACTACATGTTTTCTCACCTCTGCAATATCTACTGCCGAGTCGGAAAATGAGATAAAATTACTTACTATAATATGTTGTGAATCGACTTTCGTGGTAACAATAGGCTTAATAATTTAGCTGATACATTGATGAAATCAAAATTAAAACCTGCACATTATATTTGATTGACTCTACAAGTCTTTGTACCCATTCAAAGGAAAAGTACTTAGGACAAAAGCTCGAAATTTTTAAAGTTCTTTATTTTTATTCTAATTATTTTAAAATACAACGATACTAATTACAACGAAGAAAATACATGATTTAATTTGTATTTATGAATTAATAGTACTGTACAAAGGATATTCAGGAACTCGCTTAACATGTTTGAAATTCATAAGAGCATGTATAAGTACAGCGGACGGGCTCAATGGTTTCGTGATTTATGCGTCTCACCTACGGAAAAGTAAAATACCTTTCTCAAATGTCCGGTGACTTATAGATAAAAGTAATGTAGAAAGTAATACGGAAAATTTACTACAAATCAAAGTAATCTTCCATCACCTTTAAGATTTAAAAGTTACTTTAACAACTTTATACAACGTGATTTAAAAGTTCGTCTTCTTTTGAAAATGAATGTTTCATCCATCAAGATTTCAACGATCATATGTTACTCAGTTACTCCGTTTAAGTGATTTAATTCTTCCTACGTTTGTACTACCGTAATGAAGTAGGTCTATTCATTTGATAACAGGTTGAGCCGACCCAGGAGACAATCAAGAGGTTGAGGCAGGAATAAATCACCAATGTCATCCACGGTTCGCTTCTCAAACCTCCCAGCCCAATGTCCTATCCACTGAGCTACGTTAAAGATGAAATACTACAAAATGTTCACAGATCATATATTTTCTTCTAATAATTACGGAATTGTTGATACATGTTTCATTCATTTGTAGCGTTTCTCATACTTCTTGTTTTTCCACTGAATGCTAAAAAACATTCGTTATTTATTCACTCTTGTTTCACTATGCAGACGAAGACGGACATGTAGTTTTGAGGCGGATCCAGTCATTCGTCATTCGGCAAATCCCGAATAGCGAGCGTCACTTTCCAATGCTTGCCACTTGACGTCCCCAAAAGACTGACACAATGTGGGTACGGCGAGTATCGATATTTGTGATGCGGCAATGAGTAAGCAACCCATCCACACTATTCGCTATTCGGCGTGCGGTCGCTCGGGATTCGCCTAATGACGAACGTATCGAGCCGCCTTAACTCACCAATACCTTTGTAAACTCTATGGACACTATTCTACCGAACCACATTATTCCAGCGACAGTAGACCACGAAACCCAATCAAGAAATGAAGTGTGTTGTGAACTGTGAAATTTGTGTCGGATGTCTGTTGGCGAGGTAACATTTCTGGGGACATAACTACAAACCAAAAAGGTAATTACTCATTTTCATACAAGTACCAAAGAATTTAGATTAGACTTATGTATTTGAGTTTTATGTTTATACAAGATTAATGCTCCTGACTTTGCATTCTTAAATGGTGTTTTTGTACGCGAATTTATTCTCATTACGTTTAGCTGTTTAGAAGAGATCATATTTTGACATGAACATAGAGGTAAACAGTTCAGGTTTTGGAAATGAAGAAGTAGAAGAATAATAATTGGTTTGTGGTGATCCGGATTTTTACAAGTATTGGTGCCGGAACCATGAAAAAGCGATGTGTGATTTCCGCGTATTTTGCATTTGAACATTTTAAACTCTACTTGTTTTTAAAGAGCCGGGAATAACCAATTGTTTAAGCTCTCTTGAAAGCTACAAACATTTGAACGAAAATTTGTAGAAATATGGAAAAACCACCGATTATTTTATTTGGCAAATTAATTTAAATAGCTATTGAAAGTTAGAATTTTACGTGGAACGCCATATGTGGGGTGATTTCTTCTTAAATATTCCTGGATGAAAAAAAAAAAAACGATTTAGTTATGTATATGTCACATATTCGAAATATAATTTTAAAGATGACATTCGTACGTAGTCCGTTGTACTAAACAGCTTAGTTTCTCGAAAGTCGTGGGTTCCTGCCCTACGTACTGAGGATGTTTTAAATTTTTTCTTTTCATCATCATTGCAGTATATTCTCATCATAATTAGCTTGTGATTAGTGGTCGACATATATGTAATCACTATGCATAACTAATTTTGCCACAAATAATAAAATGTTAACTTACAGATTCCCGAAGTTAAATATTTTGTAATTTGAATATTGATGAATAAATGACTATTTTGGTCATATCTTACATATTTCCTCGAAAGTTGGTGTTAAAATGAAAAAAAAAAAGTTTCAATATAATAGTATATTTATTTATTTTTATTAAGGTAATAAATGTTTTATAATGGTATTGAAGGCATTAGTTATGATTCATTGACGGTAGCTATCTGGTAATAAAAGAGGTGCACATTATAAACGTCTTAGAGCAAGGTCGGTTGTTTTCCATTACTGACTTAAATGTCAGAAGAATTAATAGATATCTCAAACATTAAATTGGAAATATTAAAGTATATTTAGATTACACTATTTTTATTGGTTTCCAAATCAAGTGATAAATGAGTAAGTTAAGTGTCCTGGAAATTTGTTCGGGACCCAGTAAATTTCAACCTTAAAATTTGCATGCGAGTATTTTTTTTTATACTCGAAAATTTGAAAGTGCGTTACAGTTTCTTAATTTCTGACTGAATATCTGTATGCGATGTATGAATTAAGGTGTACCTGTAGGTAGAGTAAAAATTATATGACTCAGTATATATTTGAAACTGCAACATCTGTAAAGCGAAGATGGAAATCATGCGCAACTAGTTTCGGCATCACATTTTAAATTTGTTGAGACAAGAGAAAGTACATTAATGTACGGAAAATTTTCATGAATATATAACATTATGATACAAACGATACAAGATCAACTGGATTTATTTACCGAATATTCTATAATTTGATAATAATGAGTACTTTTGAAATAACCTTTTTTGTGTTTTATTAAATAAAAAAATTTGTCGGTATTCTCTTAATATTAAAACATGTACCAAACAATTTATATTATTAACATAGAAGTGTGCTAAAATGTTAAATATAATTTCCATTCTCGTCTCTCTGACTATTTTTGCAGACAGACGTATTCTGACATTTTCTCTTCCGCTGAACATAAGTCCGCTTTTAATCCGTGTCCTCTTCCTCCTCTCCGAACGTCCAGTTCGTAACACGGAGATCGTTCCTCCCAGCCGCCATGACCGTCAAGCAGGAGCTATGTCCCATGAATATGCAGGCGCTAGAGTTATTCCAGCAGCCGACAAGGCTTCGCGATGGACAGACAGACTGCATAAGGAAATCGAACCGGGATGCTACATGATGGCTGCGATGCGACGCTCTTGGTGGGATGTCGGTGGACGCAGCGATGCTACGCCGCCAACTGTCGACGTGATCTGTGACACGACCCTGGATGACGGTGGCGGTTGCTTCTGTTCTTTGAAATATTGTAGTGGACGTAACGTTACGCGAATGACAGGAGCGAGATTGCCGGGAAAATTGAAGCAGAAGTTTGTTCGGAAAATATGCATAGTGGAGAAGTGATATGTGACAATTGTCACGGGACTTATTTACTGTTTTATTCGTGGTGTCTACTGAAATTTTGTGGAATTTATAATTCATGTCTAAATGAAACTGATATAATCTTCCACAATTTGAAGAAATATGATTTACTACAGTGCAAACATCTTTCGGGAAGCTTTCCTTATCGTCAGTGTTCAACACAACAATAAACAAAATAAATAAACGAGAAATAAAAAAAAATACAATCAACAATTTCAAAAAGAATAAAACTAAAGATAAAGTGTGGTAATATGGTAAAATACAAAGTTTCAACAATACAATATTTTGAACAATAATAGAGTAGCGTTATGTGCTAAGAAACTGCTAAATCATATAGGTTTCATCAGTTATTATTTTCCGCAATTTACTTACATTAAAGAATGACTCGTTTTTTATAATGAAAAAAAAACAACGTTTGTTTCGTTGTGCCACAATAAAACTGTGCCTATTTAATGACATGGACACGAATATTAAACTACGCATGTAAGTTCCATTTATATATTATTTCATACAAAGAACATGAGTCTCTATTATAAATTGTAGTTAATGAAAGTGGAATAATGTTATGCTATATTACTCTTTTCTGCGATGACCTCACGTAGTTTGTTGGACGAAATTGAAGGATTATCTAATTGATGTACTTGCCCTCAGTCTGGATCAGATTTACCAGTGCATTTCATAGTGTAGAAGAGGGATGTCAAGAGAACGGGACGCGCGCGGAGTTGCCTCTCACCGTCTGCTCTAAGATCGAAATCGCGATAACTGCTTCCGTTATCGGATATAAGGACAGGGGTTAACAAATTTCTTTCCTGTTTCCTGTACCGGGGAGCTTCCGAGTAATGAAACTAGCGAGTTTATGGAAGCGTCAAAAAAAATTTCTGAAGAGAAAGAAATATATTTCACTTAAGATTATTAACAAATAATACTATAACACACGGGTTATAGTATTAACATAATACCAACAAATATTGTTTTTAATAAATCACAAAAATGGCATGTCACAAGTACGTATTATCAAGCTATAAATCATTCGGAAAGTATTGTTGATAAATCGTAACTATTAAACAACTCTAAATTTGCGAATAATTATTTCAATGCTTCTCCTAGGCAAGAGCCTAGCGAGTCTGTATAAAAAATACGCCTCTACTCGAAGAAATACCGGAGAAAATCCGGCCAGGATGGGTTATCAAAATTTTATTACGTTATTTTGTGGAACACTTGATGCCATTTAACACTATACTTAATTAGTTAGCAAATAGTTCACGCGTAGAAAACAAAGTGCATAACCTCTGCGTTCATCATACACAAAGTCTCGGGTTCATTTGCTTTGAAGTTTCCCGTTCCTCTGTGATAGACGTCTGGCGAACCCTGGCTGAAACCTGTATTCATGACAACGCATATGACGTGCCGTACCTGAACACGCTGAGCTCTGATGCCCGTACTTGCTTCCGTTGACATCCTTAGTGTTCATTCGCATTGTTAGAATTGCGTAATATTATCAGTTCTCAGTTTTAAGTACTTATGTTCAGCGCCATGGAAAGGCGCCACTAATCGGGCTCCACTTGTCAAACGATTAGCCTGAGCCGTGATAGTGCTTAATGACGCCATTTAGAGTGCACCCACTATTGTCAAGCAAGTAATTGCAAAATTTATTATATAAAGATAAAATTTTTAAAGGAAATATATGCACCGGCTTATGTTGAAAATTACCAAGATCAAGGACGTACAAGACAATATAACTTATTTATTGAAAAGGTGTTCAATTTGTGTTAATGTGTGAAGACCCTTTTATCGCGGCAATAAATGTACGTTCGTCTACGAATCGGTGACGTCCCCACTACGTAGTCAGTCCGTCTCCAACAGCGAGAGAGAACAGTTCGTTGTTGTGTGCGTGCAAATTGAGTTAGGCGGTGAGCATAAGAACATGGAAATGTGCGTTCTAGCACATGATTAAGCATGTCGATTCATTTAAATGGCATCATATTATTGCGGCCAAGTTCAGTAATCTTAGTAGGATGGTGTTAATGCAATTAATTGCAATATCTGTCCTTGGAGGGCATTCGAACTTCCGGCGTGGCCGCAGGAGCCATGCTTGCAGTACATTTCAACTTAGTGGCAATTCCAATTATTAGCCACGAGAACTACTAGTACAAGATTCGGTTAGCACATAGTGGCATTATTGAGGAAGAGATGATTGGAGCGGATACAACTGGTCAAGTTCATACATTTATTACGAGCATGGCTGACCAAGTGTTCTCTGCCCAGAACATTCAAACATTGTTATAAATGAAAAGATTTCACACCCTTGTATATCATGGCTTAACATCAATTATTATTATTCAAGCAGTGCCTTAAAACATACTTTGTCTCGCATTATGCGCCAAGTTAATGGTAGCCTCATGTAATTCTGTACCAGTTCTTAATATTGTGATATTATAGTATTACGCTTAGTCAACACTCAATGTATGTATAATTTATACCTGCTACTTCCTTTGGATTCATGTATTTGTGTTAAATTTAAGTTTGTTGTATTAAACTTAGCATTTCAATGATATATTAATATTTCTGTGTTGGATTCATATGTCATTGTTAGGTTTAGTACTAATTCACGTATCAAGTTGAAATATATCATCTGCATTACTAAGAATATACATTTTTTCTAAATATTAGTTTGTGTCGTTTTCCTGTCAGTTATCACAGACGTCGGACATACAATCCGACATTGACATGTGCATAGTTCATATCAATATTCGTGTTAGAGTTGGCAACAACCAGAGGTAAGACATTAAACCTAACCTAACACTTGGAATACTCTCACTTTTGTCGCTCTCACACAATTTTTCTCCCTGCGAAAGAATATCTGTAATTAGTGACAGTACATTTTCACCTAGAAAAAAATCACAAGAACGGTGCAACGTGAAATGACAGAAAATTGGTTTTACGGAGAAGAGATCAACATCCCTTGCGTTGTGAACTCAAATACGATCAGGGAAAATGATTTATTTGGATTAGGAGAGACCTAGCATGACGTGGGCATAATACTTGGCACGCTTCCCAGAGCCGATCCTTGGAACTGGTCTCAACTTGGGAGTGTCCATACCTTGGTGGTTTCCCTTACAGTTTCAACATTACTTTCTTGAATTGTCCCGAATGTTCCTCTTAGGCGTTTGTACAAGGAATATATTGTTTACTCCTTTCCATGTTTTTTTGTTATTCAATGAGCTACTAATACATAGATTTAAAGAAAAAATTTTCACCACAGCGAGAGTATTGTATAAAATTACTTGGCTGTTTCATTCTTTATTCTTATATTTTAAAAAAATAAACGGTTCTTTTCTTTTCATTTTTTCTTAGATTTGTACCACATTTTAAAAGTATTTTTCTCTGAAACTTTCTCTGTATATTACATAAAACTAAACAAAATATTACCATTTTCTTGAAGATTTTGATAAACACTGTTTTCGAACCTCACGCCAAAATTAACAAACAAATGTAATGTTAACTTGGAATTATTATGTTTTGAGTGGTTAAAACGAAAAGTCAGATTCAAAACATAGCTCAAATCTGACGAGTGTCCGGTCAGAATACGATAATTGAACCCATCTCAGATATAAATTTTTGAGAGCACTTATTAACATAATCCAAGTCATACAAATTTACTCAGAGATAAAAATAACCTATGAAAAAACAAACATGACCGAGGACGCACTGAGATAACTAGTTTATTGCAAAATACTAGCAGTAAAATAGTTTATTGTACTCGACGTGGGCATAGGAAGTTTGAGATTACTCTTTTGACAATTTGTTTTAGTTATTCCCACTCTTACTTGTTATTGGAACAGGGCTGTCTCTTATA
>NNCF01127050.1:28089-35589 GCA_002313205.1 Laupala kohalensis
CGCCCCTTCCCATCATAAACAGTAATTATCCTCTTCTAATTATGACATTGAAAACAAAATAATTAAAGGAGAAAATATAATTATTTGTATACTAACGAGGATTATAAAGGTCGATGTCGCGCGGAGAGAACGTTACGTAAAGGATTATATGACCTTTGTTAGCATTATCGGAAAATTTGCCTCGAGACAATTTTCAACATTTGTTATACGAAATGTAATGTTATCCTTTCTAAAATATCCCTGACATCCGTCATCACAAACCGCCCTATTTCCCCAACCTCTCCCTTCCCCATTGGGGGAGAATTTTGTCATATTTGTGTGTTGTAACGAGGTAGGATTTCGAAGGACTAAAGTGAATGAGGAGGAGATAGGAGTTGATAGAAGTGCCGACAACATATTTTAATAACATAAGAATTGAACTAGCTAAAATCTCCCTCCTCCAAGACTGTGACGTAATATATGACCGATTACACTTACTGTTAACAGTGAAGAATATGTGTATATTGACAAAGTCTCTTGAGTCTGTTTGTGTCGCCACCGTCCCCTTCTCTCGGTGGCCTTTTGTGTTCGCTGCAACCAAGGGCCTTTGGCTTGGTCAGCCGTGTGATATGGTTTCCTCCGAGGCGATGCGCGCACCCTCTTCACGGCCAGTCGAGAGGAAACAGCTGAGCGTTGCGGTTGACTGACGGAATGCTCTTGTCCATAGCACTACGCTTCGGGAGATTTCCTAGCTTATTCCTCGGCATCTTTGGGATGTGAAGAGACAGGGGCAGAATTTTTGTGTGTGTAGGAATCACATCGAACTGAACCATTTCTGTTTATAATCGGGAAAAATTGAATTATTTTATTTGTCTGTATTGTTATTTACGTTTTCAAATTGACATCGCTCTTTTTAAAAAATCTGATTTCATCAATTGTGGGAATGCATCTTGCATGTACTTTTTATGGACTAACATAATATGTCGAGTGGAATTTCAGTTACTTAGCAGTTCACAATGTAAACATGGAAAGTTTTACATTCTTAATATACGAGTTTTTCAACCCAAAATGAGTTTTATAAAAAATAATTGAGCCACTATTTTAAGGAAAATTTTAGTTAGATAGATATGTACATTTATTGTTTGCTTAATGTTATAGGATTTTGTGGTCCGTAATTGAACGTGTATACCCGATCCGAATAATTTGAACAAATTTTAGAAAACTTTCATGCGCTCAAGCAAATCCATATAAGTGCTATTTTTACGAGTTTGATTATCTGGGAGATAATTTAGATCTATCAATGTGAAAAGAAAAAAGCAAAGTATATCGCTCACAATTGTTTAGATATGCCGCATGGTGGCGTTGTGTGACTGAAGTTGGCTTTTATCAGCACAGTTCACGATTTGGCCGTGTTTATCGCCTTTCCACTTGGATATAACGCTCAATAACCCATCGCGAACTTTAATCAAAACAAGAAAGCCGACGCTTCACGGTCAACACAAAGCAAATATGTTCCAAACCAGTTAGCACGGTCAATATCAGATTTAAGTAGAGCCCTCGCGAATGTACATCTTTCTATTTGTTTTTCATGGCGTCGTGATGGGGTGGGGGATTGTTGCCAAATTTGCTAACTTTGACAAATATTTATGAATTCAGATGACAATTTGTCAATGTAATTTTTAGTTTTTTGTGTACTTATACAGAGTTATTCGAAAAGTGATCATTTCAAAAATCTCCTAAACTCATGAAGATATCAAAATGCGACATTCCCTCTAAATTAAGTCGTGGGACTTATCACTGACATTTATTTACTTATTTATTTTGTTAGATATTTATTTATTTCATATCTTTTGGGTGAGGTTGAGGCCATGAGACCTACACTTCCATCCAACCGTGACTTACGTATTATAAAGGAGAGATGATGTGTTGACACGAAACATACAATTGTCTGGAGAAGGTGACGTCTTACGTGAGGAAATCTTAGCTTAAAACTTAACTTTGGTCGAACAAAGTTTGAACACTAGCTCTACCGCTCAGGAAGACGCTACCACAAGACCACAGCTGTCGGTTGTATAATGTAATGAAACTATGATTTTCATTCAAGATAATTGAACACTCCATTAAAAGACAAATACAAAACTATGATATTAATTTGATTTGAACGAACAATAACAGCGTATCAGCACCAATATTTTTGAGAAATTCGTAATATGAGAAGAGAGAAGAAATATCGCCAGAGTGAGATATTCCGAGCTTCTAACAACGTATTTCTTTCTTTGATGGTACGATACTGTTTCACCCAAATATTATGTAATTTCATATTATGTATCTATTTTTATATTTTTTATATTTTATATTTTTTATTTTATTTTATTATTTTTTTAATTTTTTTTATTTTTTTTTATTTTTTTTATTTTTTTTATTTTTTATTATTATTTTATTATTGTCATCTTATGTACATTTATATTTTCCAGTGTATGTTACTGACGATGGTTGCTATGCAGCCGAAAAAGCTTTTTAACACCAATAATAAAAAAATGAGCAACATAGAAACGTCTTTCAATTTATCATGCTTTCTTTGATGGTATCATAAAATATTTAAATTGTAGCGGTGATGCTTCGGATAACGCACTTCTCATTGTGAGTATTAAAGGTTAATAATAATGTACATCGTCTCATTAATAGTATTTTTGTGCTAGTGGTATTTACATTGTTTGAAATAAAAATAAATCCACCTATCATGGATTACGAAAGCATTTTAATTTGTTCAAATTATAAAGAAAATAATGTAGTACCTTACACCTCAAATTACTTCTATGACTTCGCCAACAGATAATTATCAAAACTTTCAGGACTAGTGTGGGATGACAGACATTTGTTCTCAATAGTGAGGTCGTATTCATATCCCCGTTTCTAAGACCGTGCAAGCCAATGACTGGACCGGTGGCTTGAATTCATGCTCTAGTTCATTTCTCGTATATATAATGCTTCGCTTCTTCTCATGCATCTCTACGTTTTGGTTCTTCATTTATGTATTGAAACTGCACTCCACTTTGGAAACTCTTACTCACCTCGTAAGGTTTACTCACCTCGTAAGGTTTACTCACCTCGTAAGGTTTACTCACCTCGTAAGGTTCACACAAAAGTCATAAGAAACGTTCATGAACAGTCCATCTTCGTCTGCAAAGTAATACAATGAAATTTATAAATATCGACCTGTTAATGCAAACAATTCCAATCAAAGTATACATAGTGGAAATACACCTATGTTCCACCAATCACTTAAAAACGGACAGATCACTGTAATACTTATAAAAATCGCAACGTTTCGGTACACTTTGGCACCATTACGAGAAAAAACTCAAGTCGTACGAGCTAATTAACTCGTGTAGTGTGTTATAATAGGTCGATATTTAATTATAAGTTAAATTATCAGCTTTAATTGGTCGATATTTATGAATTTAATTCTAAATATTCGTACTCATCATAGTGTTAAGGCTTGAACTGGGGAGTTGTTTACGCGTTTTCACAAATCTCGAGACAAACCCCAAAAATATCGTGAGTCTCAGTCTTCTGTTTCTCACCCGACGTCTTACCATACTAATAAGCAGTTAAAGTGTTGGTAAAGAATCAATTTTTTAACTTACTGCAATTATTCCGGGTTTTCATGTTAATGCTATGACGAAACTAATATTAGGGACAAAAATCCTTTGACAACTTATACCGTGTTTACATCTTGACCATTGCAAAAGAACTTTTTATTACAAACAATTTCTTTACTCCTAAAGCTTTCGTTTAGACCATTGGTAAAATCCCCTCGAATTGAGAACTGAAACCTGACATCCACTCATCATTAAACACGGAAAAATTGAAAATTGTCGACCTAGAATCATCCTGAGAGTATCTTTTTGGTTTTGCTGGTGGCAGCGGATATCATGAGTATTTCACATCTCTCTCGTCTCAAATTCGACTGTAGAGTTACCAGGTGGGTCAGCCAGTTAGTTGTGAAGTCATTTCACCTCACTTCTCAGGCGATTTTCTGTTCATTTGAGGAAGAGTGAGTGGGTGTGGAGAAAATGTTGCTCAAATATGGAGGCCACATACAGATCCCTGCATAAAACCTTCCGAGTATCGTACCGTACTGTACTGAATTTAAGACTTATAATGATTGTTTCATAATATTATGCATTCTGTATGCGTGAATAATTAATCAATTTAAAGTCGATCAAAATATGCAGAGTATTTAATTCACAAAACATCGATTTAATTAAAATATTAAGAAAATTTGTTTTGTTAAAAAAAAAACGTTTTGTAATGTATTTGTATTTGTACATGTGATGGTGACACCAAAAGGTATCCAAACAACGTGTAAAATTGTATTTATGTTTTCAAAATTTATTCATTAAATTGACGTTTTGTGAAGGAAATAGTCTCCTTATTTTGATCGAATTTAAATTTATTAATTATTTCATAACTAATGGTGTTTGGATGCGTAGGGAATATTATTTTACTTCGTATTAAATTATTATTGCTCATATTTAGACCTCTACGGAATTGTATTTAGTTTTTGAAAAAATAAAATGGCTTGAAGAGGGAAACTATACGGTGTAACTGTATTGTAATAAAATATTATTACATCGTCTCCAATTACTCCAGCGCAAAATTTTGCATGTATTCTTTCTTGCAGACATTTTTTTGGAGAGACTAGTATTATTTGTACATAATTTTCATAGCTCACACTCAATAAAAATATTTTGTTGATGAAAAGTCAGGAAATGTTTCACAGATCGTGTTAGGTATTTGTATTGATAAACTTTTCTTCTCATTTGCTTCCAATCATTTTAAAGTGAAACTATCTAGAAATAACAATTATGTTGTGTTCGGTGTAATTAACTTCCTCCTTTACTGAAGTATTTCGTGGAGAGCCTTTCTGTTTACGTCCACACAATCGATCTTTTCAACTATTGATTTCTTTTCTTTCTATTTTTGATCATCAGATCAAACCTGGTCTGTATCCGCACACAAGTCCTCTCCATCAACAAGCTTTCCCGAAAATCCTTCTCCACTCATGCTCCCTTTCCCCGTCTTTTTGCTTCCAACCCGCGAGCTTAAAACGCAACCTGTTGAAAGATTCAGCTGCGTAATGTCTCTCCGGCGCGGCGTGGCCTCCCTGCTCACTGGCACACCCATTACCGCAGAAGAGAGTTGCGTAGGACCGAGAGAGAAAGATATAGAGAAGAAGTGCGCCGGATAAGTAGTGGGCTCGTGGTATAGCAGCGCGCAAAAATGCGATGCTCGTTTTTCTCTCTCACTTCTTTTTTTTTTTATTTTTTATTTTTTTTTTCTGATAAAGTATTCTCGTGAAGCCACAGCTAGCATTCCAGAGCGCAAAAATATTTTCGCCCTCTAGATTTTTTTTCCCCACTCTTGAAACGCTTCGTTTAAGTTACTTTAAGTTAACTGTGGTTTCGGAATTTTTACGATTATTTTACGATTTTACGATAAATTGAAAAATTACAATAAACTGAAAAATTTTGACAATAAATGTCATAATGCATCACTGATCTATAATAATTTTATTATATCATGCGGTGGAATATAATTATTTATTAACAAAAATATGACATAATATATTTATCGTATGTTTGAAATAGGGATATGTAATACAGATCAAATACAAAATAACGATTAATTAGGGTGTAGAACTATTATTTTCATGTAAAACGGAACAGAAAACCAATGACATAGGTACGTCATGATTTTCTCTCTCTTCGTTTACGCACTTCATTTGGACTTAATGAGTTCTGTAAGAAATAATATTTACTTGTTAGAACTATTTCCTTCTTATCATAAATATATTTCTATTGTTTAGATATGATTCGAAGGTTTTGGAAAATTCTTTTGTTTGAAACAGAAATAAACATAAATGTAACTAGGAACGCAAAAGGGAAAAAGAAAGGAGTTTGACTAATGTGTCCATGACCATTCCAAAATTGGCTTTTGTCTTCTCTCATGAGGATATATTCCCGTCTTTCTACTTACTTTCTGAAAAATCGTTAAAAGGAGGAAGCTTCAAAACGATGCACCATGTGTTTTGCAATACAGAAGACGATAATGGTAATTTACATCTATAGCCTTTTTCGTAAGTAGACAAGAAACTTGCTGAAGTATATGGTTTGTTCTGTATTTATTGAGAAAAGAAATACAACAACGTACACTCAATTTAAATAGTGAACTAATGGCACATCAATAAATATTATTGTGAGTAATTACAATGCCAAGAAAAATAAATGCGTAATACAATTACAGTGTATATGATATGTCCACTAGTAATATACGCATGAACACAACTAAATACAGAAAACTAATCCTCACTAAATTGTATAGGATTTTCAGTTCGTCACGTTTCGTCATAGAATCTACATTAGTCCAACTAAATTTCAAAAGAATGAATTATTTGATACTTCCTCCTTACATCGCTTGACTTCTGTTAATGTAGTTCATTTTTAGATAAGATGTAAGGTTGCTCCCATTTTCTGCTGGATTGAAGATTTCTATTAACGATTCTGAAGGTGAAATCTCAATATTTTTTTTCATCATCTTCTTCTTTCTCTTCTTTTTCGTCATAGAATTCGAGGAGACAATGTAGAAACGAGTTCAACTAAGGTATCTGCTTTTCACTGTTAGTTTATCTGTTAGTTTGTTCATCTCATTTGCGGTATTTTCTCGTAACTTTGATAATATCTAGGGGACCAAATGGAATTAGACGTTTTTTTTGAGAAGAATTTCTGCATTCATTTTCCATACTTTTACCCTTTGTATTTCTTGGTGTTATTAAATCATGAAAATATGGGATTTGCAACACTAAATAGTTTCAATATATCTTCAAATACTTTCTACTATAAAGGTATATAAAAATTATACAAATAATGAATGAGACGGATCTAAATATGTTATCATGTGCAATACTCTATATATTAAAAAAATAGTGAAAAATAACTGAAAATGAACATGACATTTAGTTCGATAATGCACGTCATTGACTAAACGATGCACCATCTGTTTCATACAACTTTCTTGGAAATTTGTTGTTAATACACTCTCATCAACAAACCAAGCCAATAAAAATTAACTACCTTTTCGTATCAGAAGCATTATCGTATATCTGAAACAATATATTATGTGTCTGACAACAAAACAAAAAATACTGAATCAATACTTGATCCCTGTGAGTAACCGCACCCAGTCGATGTGTTTAGCGGGCAGTATCCCCGGGGACATAGCCACCAGCGCAGGGGCAGCCACCACTTCGAAACCAACGCCAGCCCTGGTCTGTGAATTCAAATGTATTGAAATGAAGTGACAAGTCGGACGCGAAACATGTTAACGTGAAGTACGGAATTGGCAGCTCGAGGTTGTGAGGCATGTAGTTGATGACTTCACCATTTACGCTTATGTTCGTTGTTGGTGGGTGTTATATGTACAGTTAATATTTATTATATAAATTTTATTTCATACATT
>NNCF01127050.1:40080-59520 GCA_002313205.1 Laupala kohalensis
TTCACCTCGATATACCCCACTGTGTGGAGACACGAAGAGGTGTTGAAAAGCGGCATTGACTAGCCCCGTGTACTTGCCTCTATCGCGTAGTATCTGTAAGCACGTGACTATATCGCTGTAGCGGAGAGCTCTCAAGGGCAAAAAGAACAAACAAAATCGAATAAAGATAACAAATCTCTTTCAGAATAATCTGAGACTCGTGTTTGATTCTGAAATATAATATATGTGTTTGACTAGGTTTGAAGAAAAACCTCTATTTAAAAGATTCAGGAAGTAATTCATTTTTCGAAGTACATTCTTATAGTGCACAATGTAACTCAACCAAATATTTAATAATCATTGCTTAAATGACTAGTAAGGTTTGTTTTAAAATACAAAATCTTTATAATAATACATCATTGCCTCCATTTGTAAAAAAGAAGAAGAAGAAGAAACCCCTTAGAATATTTAATTATTCATCGGTTGAACAACCTTAAATATTCCAGATCTTTAACATTATTAGAACTACATGGAATTGTTTATGTTTACTTCATCTATTTATTAACCTTTAAATGATGGAAGTTAAGATAAATTTTCAGTGAAAATACGGTCAATGCAAGTGAAAATTAATTAATCCAATTTAATTTTTCTTTCTATTTGTTGTATACAACTTCAACTGTCACACGTATGTTGAACAAACATTGAATTTACCAATTAAAAGTACTTATATTACTTGCAATCAAGGTAAATCTGCTGTATTGCAATATTTTGCAAATTGCATCTTGATACAAGATGAGATCTGCATTTAATTTTTGATTTATAAAATTTACGAGTTCATATTCCAGCCTTTCACATTTAATTAATGGACAGCAAGGACTTTTATGCCCTCTAACTCAGATGTTTTTCATGTTCGCATTGACCGTGTGTAATGTTCACATTTAATTAACTCGAAATTTTTATAATTCGTTTCGGCAAATGTTATAATGACTAACATGTGAGTTTAGTTAACCAAAAACAAACATTTCTGAACTCTGTTAAACTGGGTGTAACGTACTCATGCTTATTAAATAAACGACCCATTCACAAAACTGAGTTTCGTTGTCGAGTCATCCTACTCTCTTAATTGTTTTCTGAATTTAATTTTTTGTTATTCAAAAGTACTAGAATTGCTTTGTTTTGGATACATATTGTCTATTTTATTTTCTTGCATGGATACTCTTATTTCACTAAGATACTCATCATGCATCATGAACCAGCACATGGGTACTTTGAAATATTACTCTGAGCTTATAAACGAGTAATAAGTTATAACATAAACCTGTTTGTCATGGACAAACCGTGTCTCAATAAACAAAACTACCAACGATTCGGGTATCCTACTGTGACCTCCTCCTTCAGTGCTGTCTTACTCTGCGTCTTAATTCTGCATCACTCTGACATTGCCCTGAAGAAGGTTTGATACCCGAATCTTTGGTAGTTTTGTCTACTGAGACGTAATTTCTCGCGGACAAAGAAATTTATATCGACTCCGGCCGCGGAAGCCTACGTTACAAATTATAACAAGTTTAGACACGAGAACAGCGGTAAAAAGTTTGATACAATTATTTCCGAAAACAGAGTTATTTGAGATAAAGATAAAATATACCTGTTATGTCTCATGTTCAAGAAGGTTAGTTTTCGGACTTTAGTGAAGGCAATAAAAACATTCGATACTTGGAGTATTGTAGTTTTCAAATAATAGACAACTTTATTGAGCATAATCTATACAAATAAAAATGAATTATTTGGAATGTCTGTTGCATGGAAATCGGATAAATTATTTGATATTTCAAAGTATATTTCTTAAGGGTTATTGCAATTAATATGCAAAGTAGGAGTAGTATCGACATACAAGACCAGAGAAGAAATTTAAATTGGCTGCTAATCAGTAGATGAGAATCCTCACTCGCATAACTGTTTACAAGGAAGCTAACTAATGTGTCCGCCTGAGTCTGACTGCATTCCGTGAGGTGGAAAACCCACTGAATTTATAATCTAAGTGACTGAATCATAGAAGCAAAATTATATAAAGGCAGTGAATAGCATTGTTTTCAAATACATAACCTAAAAGTGAAACAAAAACCAAATACTTCAGAGGTCTTATCTATACTGTTTGTTTATTTCTTTGTAATGTGTATTTTTCTTCTGCCTGGATTTTAAAATAATTCGCAGTTACGTACATATTAGTATATAATTCTGAGAACTGTGTATTTTTATAAAACAAAAACGTATTGATATTAAAAAACAACTTATTTTCTTGATTAAAAAACAGAAATATAAAGAATTTAAGGGGAAAATCGATTTCTATTCGAGTTCTAGGATATTTTGAAATTGGTTTTCGATTGCTATTACAGTTCAAGGTTTCTGTTCTAAAATGAAATGTTTTTTCCCTTTCTAATACGAGTAAGAGTTAAATATTGATAATTGAACTGGACAAATTGAACCCTTCCCTAATGGACTTGGGTGCTCTCAGAGGGTAGAATATTACACTACGGATAAAATTTAGCAAGCAGGAGGAGGAGTGTCTGTTAGCATTACACTCCATTCTCTTTGACCTCCAGAATAGACCCTTTACTCTTTTGAAATTAAGTGAGTCTACGTGGAAGTTACTATGTCCGTACATGTACAAGTAACATCTCTCTAACTTTACTGGAAGTTGCATTTCGATCCCTGTATTACTCTTAGTCATTGATCTTGATGCACGTAAACTACAAATAAATATATGTCAAATATTTTTATCACGTTTTTTTAAAAAAGTATTTTGAAAAATACGATGAATATTGGTTGGAAGGAAAATTTTCACATTTTTGATCCACAACTGAAGTGCTGTTACACTGAGCACGAAATTATCCCCACTAACCTGGATCGAAGGCAAATGAATGAAAGTTTATTGAATTTTTAGAATCCATTGCAAATGCATCATAATATACTGCTCTCCAGTAATGAGTCTGTATTGTTCAAGTGTATCACTCAACTTCAGAAACGCAATTAACCACTCGAAACTGCGTGTATTGGCGAGTTTAGTAGGTAAAATGCAATTAAAATTCTTCGACAAAATCAGTCGAAGCTTATCTGTTAGTGAATTGGCGTAATGGATAAGTACGATAAAGAATATGTATTATATCAGGTTTTCTCCATATTTCTTTTAGTGTCCTGAAAACTATGGGTATATATCCATAAAATTTGTAAATATGGTAATTACTCTGGTATTTGCGAATACATCATATGTACCTTTTGACGGAGATGGTTGAGGATGATATCTATATTCTGCATTCCTACCTCACGTAAAAAAACCAAAAGTTTTTAATATATCACAATCAACCACTACAGTAGCTCAAGACCCTCGTTTGTAGTGCTCTGACCTTCTATTCGAGTCGCGTTGGTAATGGCCAAATCTAGATGGCGTTGGTAATTCCCGGGCATACTCAACGAAGTGTCTTTATTTGCATTCTAATGCTACCTTATGTATTAGATTGGTTACTATTTTTTACGATCTATAGCGTGAAGATTATAAATTAAGTTTCTTAAACATTACTGAGTAGAGGGTTACACTCTGAAACTATGTATTATGATAACTTTCGGTCAGGTGAAAATGGCATCAAGTGCAGAATCGAACCCGGAACTCTTGCTTTGACCACCTGTTCGCCATCCACACTTGTGCACCTCTTCCGTCCAGACCTGTCATGCACTAATGTGAAAGGCGAACGGATGGTGTAGTGGTTAACACCCTTGCAATCAAAGCAGATGTTCCCGGCTCGTCGTCATTTTCACCTGACCAAAAGTTATCACATATCTTCTCGACGTGTAGGTACACGGAGGAATACTTTGAGTTTATGTTGTTACGATCGATTCTGGCCAGAGTTATTGCCACCTTCTCCTTTGCTACATCTTCGATGCCACTGTGCGCCGCCGTCGCCATTGAGCACGAGAACGTCGGCGTCCGATACGGGCGTCGTAAAAGCCCACGACGACAACGACGGCTCCTCCGAGATGTAACAGCGACGCCTCGCGTCACTACGAGACGCCTCTCTCGAGCGACGGAGGCGGAGGCGGAGGCGGAGGCGGAAATGAACGGATCCGTCGAGGGGAAGAATGGAGGGGGAGTGTGGCGTTATAGGATAGGAATAGAGAGGTTGTCATTGGTGATTGCACGGAACAGTAGTCACTCCCCAGACGTTTTTATATCAATATTCCGCTCTCGCGAATTTCTCATTAGTGATATTTGCAGTAGCCCGATTCATACTTAAAAATATAATGCCTTCTCAACCGATTTTTGTAATTCATAAATACTGAAGTTCTTTCAGAACGATTTTTTTCCCGTCTGAATTTTTTTTTTTTTTTTGATTGAAAGAGCTTTTAGTGATAGATTTTTGACGAGAGTAACCACCAATCTCACTTTCATCAATGGAAATTCAAAAGTTCGAAATTAAAGCATAGAAGAGTTATATACGATTCATATTGTATCGACAACTGGTTCATTTATATATCGAACATCTACGACAGTTATTTTTACATTCTAAAAATCTGTTCAAAAAGAGTTACAATTTTTAGATGACTATTTTTTGATCAAATTATGGTGAAACCTATTATTAAGGAAATAATAACATTCTAACGTTTTAAATTTGCATGACGTTTTCAAATAACGTAAGCATCAACTAAACAAGAAAAGAGACATTTTAAATACATTAATTGTAATATATTGAAGAAAAATGTTGTAATTAACAAGAAATATAAATAGTACACTCCAATTCAACTTACACGGGTCTGAATCTTGCTTCGTAATATTCTGTAGTTTCTCTATCTCAATCATTACTATGCAGTGTATATTTGCGACTGTCCTTTTTGAACTAATCTAATTGAGCAAAAATATCGTCTCTCATAAGAAAATAATCTTTTATGCAATTATCATATCATTACTAATGAAAATGAAATTTTATCATTAATTTTTTGGGGGCTGAGAAGAAGTTAAATGTTATTATAAGTACATTCATAACCTTCATTTTTAATTATAGGGCTTTTCATTATTTGTTTCGAAACTTTTTCAATTCCGATTTCAAGAGACACTAAATTAAAACGAAAATGGTCACAAATTTTCTTGTTGATTTTCTTTCAACCATTGAATTGCAGTCTTCTCCGAAATATCGCTTCTACGTTCTGCAGAAATCCAATTAACTCCTGGCCCGAAGACCAGCTATTGAATTACGGTGCTTAATGTCTGGGGAGGTAGGACGGGGTCAGTCAGAGGTCCGGTGATGAGGACATTGCTAGGGTCATACACGAACATAATTGTTGAGATTTCGTGTGAAAGGGATTATAATTGTAAGCATTTGACATTTTGTTCTCCATAAATACAAGGTTAATCAACTAGACATTTTGAAAACTAAATTGCTCACTGTTCATGCGAACACACGTGGAAGTTATATCGTATTGCATCATAATGCTAGTGCCTTTTTATTATCATTTAAGAATCCTTTCATTTTCCAGGATATGTTCTTCTTAATATTTTCCCCTGAATACGTCTTCTAGGATTTGATATCTGGGATTTCGTTCTAAAAGTTATATCTCAAATACTCGGAAGTAAAAGTTGATTAATGATAAGATTTAATTTTCGCATTACAAGGTATTTCCAATAAAAATATTTTACATTTTGATTATTCCATGTCCCATATACATGATTTGTGCTCAATCGAATCACACGTACTCCGACCATCAAGATTATGACTGGAAATTAAAGAAGTATTTCATAACTCATGAGTTTTTTCTTGCATAAGAGTATGTAACTGAATTTTGTTTTTTTCTGTATTTATATTTTTCATTTATAATCTTGTAAATTTAATATTTTAATTAATTAAAATTTATAATCCATACTAATATATGAATGCGTAACGCGAAAGCGTGTCTTCTTAATTCTTACTAAACCACTGAATTGATCGTGATGAAATTTGGCAAGGATATAGTTGGGGTGTTCAGGATGAACCTAACCTAACTTTTATTTCAAAAATGCGTGAAAAAAAAAGATAAAAAATGATTTCGACCATTAATGTTGATGAAATCGAAAAAACGTCGCTTACGCTGCCTAAACGGTTAGAGAAAGGTGAGAACTATACATGTCTATTATTCGAGTTTTACAAAAAAATCCGCGACAGCTTATCTCTATCTACAAAGGTTTCCCTACATTATCGAAAAAACCTTATTAAAAATAGAAGCGTTATAATACTTCAAATTAAGAGAATAATTTAAGAGGAAAAACACAAACATCGTCAAATTTAATAGATTTTTTGTTTTGTACATTTAACCAAGATTAAAAGCATCTTTAAATCGTAAAATTTGGTCAAATTGTTTAGATTTGAAAAACGTTTTAATGAAATGTTGCAGACGCGCTGCCGCTTTTGTCTCGCCTCAGAAGCGAAATTTCGACCTGCGCGGCTTCTTGCGAGTCGGTTCGTTGGCCTAACAAGTAAAAAGAATTGCGGACAACGGGTAATCAGCCAATATTTTTATATCTCCTTTCATAAATTATTAGTATCATGTGTAAAAATATTTCTTTATCAAAACGATGATATAAGTATATTTGATAATCTAAGGGCTCTAATGACCGTGCCGTTGACGAACCTCCGTTTCGTGTTAGTCAAGCAACATCATCACAATTTCTTTCTGTCCTTATTTCCATGGATTGTTTTGGTACCTCTTTGAGAAGAAGCGCTCTTTTTAAACCATTATCGCAGTGATTTTAAGTTTCAAAATGTAAACAATCAAATTGCAGCTTCCTCACAAACACCGTAATGGTGTTCAACAGTAACAA
This sequence comes from Laupala kohalensis, assembly GCA_002313205.1. NCBI lineage: Eukaryota > Metazoa > Arthropoda > Insecta > Orthoptera > Trigonidiidae > Laupala > Laupala kohalensis. Next base: position 46,901 of record NNCF01127050.1, read on the forward strand.
ATAGGGTTAAGGGTGTATGTTTACTAGAGGTTGTCCGATACTCTCAGGTCTACAAATATAGAGCTACATACAAGCCCGGAAATGAACTTTTTGGACAATCAAGTTAGAGAAATATATAATCGGAATGGCGTGAAGATCATGGTTATGTATTTTTTGTTGTTCTGATTGATATATAAATAAGTCTTGAGATGTTATAGAATTTAAACATAGTCTTCCGAGAGTCAACGAGACCTAAGACGCCCGATGATCTAAACACTGGTCGAAACATTGCGTTTGTGATTTGCATAGAACAAGAAATTCTACTATTAAAGTCATGATATTGATAAAGTAGTAGACGAAAGCAATATTACATGAACCTTCATTACTTTTTGTTGTTCCTGTTTCCACCCTGGGTCGTAACATTGGATCACACCCTTTCTCTTAAGCTCTTCCCTTTTTTTTCCACAATACGCACAACGATATAGGAGTAAACGCAAAATCGAATGATCCCAGTCGTCCTTCGCATTCCTCCTCCTTTTCTACGTTGATTCCGTGTATATACTCTTGCAGAATTTTGTTCCAGACTTGACTGACGAATTAAATCGTATCAAACAATTTGTGATATACATACTGAACCATGAATTTTCATATTTCTGTTCGTATAAGAGATTTAATTCGTATGTATAGTATTAAAATATTAATGTTATTAGGGAAGTAATTTAGATTTAGTTTATTTAACTTATGCATTATTATTATTATTTTAAATTTTCTAAATATTTTGGTTGGTAAGTTAAAAAAGAGAAAACTTTTGGTGGGAATGCGCTCTTAAAATTTAATATATTATTTTAACACATTCAAATTTTGAAATATATTTCTATACTTCCCTGAAAGCCCATGTAGTATTCAGGGAAGTTTCATGTATTTATAAACTATCCCTAATACCGATACCGAAGGTCGTGACCTACTAGTTTTTTCTCTTTCTCTTCTCTTTTTTCCACTCCTCATCGTTCTTCGTGTCCCTCCATGCGAACAGAGTGTCACTCTCCTCTACCGTGATCGCACTCGAAACGCGGACCAACGAGTCCCCACTGAATGGAGTGTTCTCACCATACGCTCACATTGAACGAGTCCCCGTGAACGAGTCCCTGCGAACGAGAGGTGAGCGATAGTGCGTTGGAGTACAGCGTTCTCAGGTGGCTCTCCGCGGTACTTCGGGCGAGGAATCGAGAGGCTCGTATGAATTCGTACAAAAGTGAGGTTAGATATTCCGACGCCTCTCTGATCACTACATGAGTTACTTCGTGGAGATATTATCCTCTACGGTGAATGTCTTCTTCAATATTACTCTTCTTCTCTTGTGTTTAACATTTTTGATGTTGATTTTACATTTTTATAGCAACTTGTTTGGAGTACAACGTTCGAAACGTAGCTTCTTCTGTACTCGTGTTGAAAATGCTCAAACGATGTCTAATGTTCAAACAAGTTACAATGAAAGTAATTATCCTTATTCTCATGACTTTAGTAGTTTTGAAGGTTCGAATCCCGGACCCTCCACAGTTGTTATTCAATGAACATTACGGTTAGTTAACCGGTTTTTCAGAGCTATTGTGCGTGCATTTAGAAGTTTTAATACATTTTGAAGAAGTACATATATTAAATTTTAATACATGCAAAGCAAATAAATATGAAATAAGCGATACGACACACTACATTTTATTAGAGGTAAGCGATGGTTGGTCATCTCAGTTTTACGTCCAATGTTATATTTTACCTACGCCAGAACTAAATTAAAGAAATATATTTCCTCTATTCACTTTTACTGTTCTCTTTAACGTACACTGACAGATAATTCATCAACATTTGAAGATGAATTCATTTAGTGAATTCGTCTTTTCTACAATTCAAATTATGTCATCTAGGCTACGGTCATTAATGCACATTTTAAAATTTTTATTGAAATTCCAATCTCTAATGTAGATCGTAGTTGAGTAAGCTCATATTAAAAGAAAATTTTCTATACCAAATATATTGTACTGTTTTTAATAAATACATTTATTGTGAGAAAAGCAGTTACAAACTACGTATGACTACCTGGAGGACTATCAACTATATTACTCTCCGAAAGCAAGCGAGGTACCATCTAATCAATTCCGATCCTAGGACCCTAAGGCGGAGGCGGATTTAATAAAAATTTATACTTTGTGATATCAATTTAAATGAATGAACTCTCACCTCAATAAATTTCGACAGTATCATTTACTCGCAGACCCGGTTTAAGCACTCAAAGAAAACTACATTTGTTCCAGCACCTCTTCTCCACTTTGAAGCATTAGCATTTTGGGTCAATTGAAGGAACCCGTTCGTTTCAACTACACCCAACAAGGGTGAGACCTGAACGCGACAACAGACCAAGTGAAGGATTTAACGTAATAGCCTTAGTTCAGGAATTTGACGAGCTCTCCCAGTACAGATAAAAGCAGTCGCTTTGGCACAGAGGGACAGTGTGGGAGGGAAGTCAAAGAGAGAGGTTGTAGGTGAGAGAAGCGGTTTGAGTTGGAGAGGAGACGAGATTGGCGCAAGGGATCAAGGGGTAGGGTTGAGGATGGTGAAGGAGGAGAAACGTCTGTGTCCCGACGTGAGCTCGCTCCGTTGTGGGTCGTCCGCTTGGACACAGTCGCCTTGAGGCGTGCTGCCAGCCGCACAGCCAACGCAGTCTCAAAAATTAATTTGGGAGTTGCGACGTAATGCAATGTCGATGTACAACTGGAAGTTTTCGAATCTCGTTTTCTGTTCTGGGGCTATGTAGTTGGGAAAGGAATTTTTTTTCTTCTCTTTCATCTCGCAATTCCTCCTTTTTTTTACTTTTCCTTTCTACGTCGTGATGAAAAGTAATATAAAACTTATAAAATAATTTTAGAAACCGACAATAATTTAAAAATTCATATAAGAAGAAAAAATTAAATTTTTATCCTTCTATATATCATTTTGATTTGTCTAATTATATACGAATATATTTTATTATTTTTATATACAATTTAAATATTTTATCTCTTTAAATCCACAAAATAACTATTTATGGATTAACATTAATATTAGAATCATCTTAAATATAACAAATTAATTTTATTCGATCGTGGTGCCATAAATATTAGATGACTTTCTTCCGTGATAATGATTATTTCAATAAACATTAAAATGAGTCATTGATTACCTCGTTGGAGCAATAAAAAAATATTATTTTGTTTTGTCAATAAAATAAATTAAAGATGCAGACTTCAAAATATTAATAATAGAAATGTACACTATAATGTTTTTGCTGAGCCAATTAAATCCCATTTATCTCTGTCATATCGTTTTCCATGAACTCTTGTATATATCCAAGTGAGTTCTTGAAAGTTAACCATGTAACTATTGAAATGTATTTCAAATATCTCAAACGGGTGTCTCTACAACGTAATTGTCATTGGGGAATATTTAAAGGCACTTGTCTGAGCTTGAGTCTGCTAGTTTAATTAGAATTCAATGCTAATTTGTGCTTCTCTGAGAGAGTCCTTCATCTAGACTGTGCTTTGTGCCGTTCCTTGGAGCACTTATCGTATGGTTAGGTGGATGTGCAATTATGTTGGTAATCCCTTTGATCTATTAGATGTCATGGAAATTGATTTTCGACTCTAATTAGGAATTCCTTAATTTTCTGTTTGTTGTTCGTATACATGGAAACAATCCCTTTATGTTAAGTAAACACACAATCCGAAAAGTCACGTGAAGAACACGCAATGTTTTTTCGGAACACGTTTAAGATTTATATCTGAAATAACTTAAACTATATGATTCATATAATGATATTAATACTATCACAATCTTAAAATGTAAAATTTAATAGTTTTTAAATACTCTTTGTTCTTCCTTTTGTAATACATAACCAATTAACAAATAAGAGATCTCTTTCCAAAGATGTTATTTTAAGAACTATCTTACGTATTTAATTTTTAAGAAATTAACACAATTTCTCTTGTTTGCTTAAAACATTCCTCAATTTGAATCAAAAATATGTTTGCATATTGTTTTCTAGGAATTTTCTACATATTATTTCTTCTTTCACAGTACTTTGGAACAAATAATATTATTGTAAATTTATACTTTCGAAAGTATTGTAAATTTTAATTTTTTGTTCATACTTCTTCCCGTCAAGAATGTACAAGTTTCACTACAATTTAATTGGTACATGTTACTGTGACAAAAATTTGTCCGTTAATTTCTTATTTATGTGCACTGCGTTAAGACGTGTTTTCAGAATGAATTTCCACACATCTCCGCAAAATTTTATTCCAATGGTTTAAAAGATTACAGAATTCTACTCGCCGCATTAAGTATCCCAGAGTGGAGATTATTATGCAGTAATGGCAGTCTAGACAGCAAAAACTTCCCCTTTTCTTTCTTCGCCCACGAGAATGTAACCAAAGAAATCTGGTTCCATTACTCTGAATCGTGCTACAGATTTCAACATTCTGGTTTCTCCGTCCTTAATCTCATCTCTCTCCCTTAAAACTATCTCACTTTTTTTCGTGTCATTCATGCTATCCTTTCATTTCGAATTCAGCGTGAGATGAATTCATTAATGCCAACGACGCGCGTAAAAATTCTCGTTCCCCAAACTTTAATTACCGTTCATTGAAGCGAGTGAACCTCGGGGAGTTGGGTCGGCTAAGTTGGCAAAATTGAGGGTTGCTTGTGGCTGTCGTCGCATCAGCACTTCTTCCCCAGTAGACAGTCGCTTGGCTACGCAGAGGGCGTTGGAAGATTCAATGTGTTGAGGAGGTTCTGACTGAGGTAGGAAGGCAATGGATCTTTAAGATACGAAATGGCAAGAAGGTCCGATATTCTTGACACGATACAGGGTTCGAAAACATAAGCTTTATGTGCATACGGAAAAAATATAGGAATAAAGTGGGATGCTGTGTATACGAAAACAGCAGTCGTAATATAAATCCTTATAAACACTGAATTTGAAAGCCTTTTTAAATTTACATTTACATGAAATCTTCATTTGCAAACGGAATAAAACATATTCTTAAAATTACGTTAACATATTTACTGCGTAAAACTTAATATTAGATATGGAATTTAATTTTGGAAATCCAATTCACATATTTTAAAACGTAAACTAAAAACTTAGGCGATTATCTTTGAGTACAATTTGAAAGATTGTCATCGTAAATTGTGTAGCAAAACTATTTTACGGAAATCATGAAAATTTATTGGTTTTTAATTAGTTAGTTCCCAGTGACATAACTTTCCATGTAATACAAAGGAATGTAACGCACATATGTAATACTTGAAACAAAAAAGAGAAAAAATCAGTTTTGAAGATAAATTCTGCTTCAATGAACACAATTGTTTATGGTCGATTTGACTGAGAAATAAAAATAGTTTAAGATCTCCGGAAAAAAGAAATTATTTGTGACATAATTTCTTAATTTATATGTTGTAATTTTGTTCTCATTTATTTTAATGTGTTTTATTTTTATGTATGACATGAACCCCTTGAAATATTGAACCTAAAGTCTTAGAAACTACAATGACGACTAGTTTATGAAATGATGTCACATATTTGTCACATATCGTTTGGATTTTTCTCAGGAGTATCTTGAAGTAATTTCAAGATAGTCCTCGACATATCCTCAGCTTTCTTAAATTAAAAAATGAAGGGTGTAGGTTCGCGGAACTGTTTGAATAAAATAACCAAGAGGTACGCGATACGAAAAAGGTTGCAAGCCTCTGTCCTAAAACCCGAAGTGATACCGCAAAGCCTTGTGGTGTTATCTTCTCATGTTCTGAAGCATGAGAGCTCCTTGTTCGTAACTCAACTCGCCTCCACCTCCAAACATCCCACTCCTTCGCTCGGGTGTAAGTTTTGTGCATCATGTAATGGGCACCATGTAAAGCTTGACGAAAATTACAACGAGGGCGTTTTTAGCCACCGCCATTAAGAGCTCGTCGCCAATGCCCTCGGGAAGGAGGAACTTGCAGGCTTCGTGTTTACGGAACGTATTACCTAACTCATGAAAAAAGTGAGGCACAATACTATAGTGCTGTATTTAAAACGTTTTTTGCCAAATAATGCAAATATTATTTTATTAACAAAGGTAATATTCTGTACTGAAAATTACTTATTTTTAAGTTCATTTTGACATTTTTAATCAATAGTTTTCTGGGGTAAAATTTTTCACGAGAAAAATCATTTTTTTTGTAGTATTTGAATTGGTAACATAAACCTGGTAACCTGATAACATAAGTAATAACATATTAACTGTATGTAAATAAATTGAATCAGGTTTCCATGGCTAACTTCTAAAGTGCTTAAAATGTTTTTCGAGACACTATACGTAAGAAATTAATATTTTAACATTTGTTCTTGTTAGTAACGAAAATCCATCAACTCATTTTTGTAATATTGCTTTTGTTACCATCAAAATACGAATCCAGTGTTAAAAAGTAGTTTTAACTATTGCTAATGGGAATTAAATTTGAAAATTGATTTCTTTTTGTATAATGGCGTAATTTGAGTGAAGAAACTTGTAGGCGAAAGGATAGCGGTGGCGTGTTTAGGGATAATAAAAGAAAGGTACGCTTACTCGAAATTGTGCGCTGTTTTCGCACAACACGCATAATAAATTGAGTTATATAAGTGTGTAGTATGTTTTCTACTTATGATTATTCCTGTAGGACAATTTCTCTTATGTCGTTTTTGTTTGCACGAAATTTGAAACTATAGAACATTCTCTCAGAGTGGACAAATAGAGAGTAAAAACTCCGTTTGCCAATGAAGGTGTTAAATATCAGGTACGGCAACGGTTTCGAAACTTTTAAGACCCGCGTTTTCCTTTATTTATTCCGGCACCGGCGTGGATGGTAGAAATGTTTTGTGGAGCGCAGAAACATTGAAATTGTTTTTGTAAATGAAACTTCATGGTTTTAAAAACTCGTGGAAATACAAAGATATAACATTGTTGATATAAAGAAAGAACAATAGTTAAATTTGAACGAATAATAATAAAGAGACAGCAAAACGAATTATAAAACACTTGCTAAAGGCAGCTCCAGACATTCTTTATTTGGCGAATCACGAACGACCGCTCGCCAAAATGGTGAGGATGAAGGGTTGCAGGCTCTTTGCCGCGTCACGAATACCGGAGACCAACGTAGCGTGTTGGTCTTTAGGGCACATCAAAGGAAGCCGAACAGTGGCGAGTCCGCCATTTGGGATTCACTGTATGACGAATGTCTGGAGTGTCCTAAATATAAACCAAGAGAATGTCCGCACCTCACGCCGGGGGAGGTCCTACGACGAGGCATACACACAGTCCGTAGAGTATTGCGGATGGAGTATCTGCGGTGTAATCTGTTAAAATTCAAAAGATATTATGTCATTGTACACTCTTTTTTTTTTTTTTTTAATTTCAGGTAGTACTAGAGTAACTAGAATTAAATCACTAAAATATCTTAAATAAGCGTAAATAGACAGAGTAACATATACTTGTGATTTCAACTTGAAAAACATACATTACCGGTTATTTAAATAAAATAATTACAATTGTAATTGATGATAAAATACATTGTACCTTACGGAGGTGACACTTATTTTGAAAAAAAAAAAAGACTAACTTTTATATCACAAAAGTGATGGAAATTTACTTTGTAGTAAATTTTCGTTAGTATTTTTTACATCACTTTCATATGTCACCGGTCATTCCAAAAATGTATTTCATTTTTTTCGAATTGTGATGCATAAAGAACGAAACCGTTGCGCTTGGCGGCAAAGTTTTTACACGCTCGTGTGCGTTTCAAACGAGTCAAGCTAGCTCCTAATATTGTTTATACTACACTATTAACTAATAGAAAGAAATTAAAACGTTGTTTTTCATCATTATAATTCATAATGTTGTGTTCTAAAACAATAAAAATGAATTAAACCATTATACTTCTCAGTAATTTGACTAACTGAAGAGCGCTAGTACCAAATTAAACCAGTGTCGAAAAAATTCATAGTTCCATTAAATAATATAAATATAATTGTCAATACCTCTTCAGCTGAAAATCTACAAATTACCTGATCGTGTCAAAAGATTATATCACAACTTATCTTTGTTAAAACCGATATTCGATATCCCTTATTTATTTAAGAGGTATTGAGATGTTCGCTTTTATTAAGTATCTCATAACCTACAAATATTATTCTTAATGAAATATTTCGTATCTTAGAACTGTTATAAAAATGTATTGCTGTGAAGTAGGTAATCGAGATAAGGACGACTTCTATGAACAATTTTTTTTTATATTTAATATTTCGAACAGGATTATAAATAGTCATTTTTCATTTTTAAGCTTGCAAGTATATGTTACGAGCAGTTCAAACTCGCGACCTGACTATAGTGATATCAGATAGCGGTCGCAAGTATACTTGATGACATATATGAAGATTTTCTGTGATGCCAATTATTGTAACAATATTTGATTCATTTTAATATAACACAATTACGTAAAAACGTACGAAGTTATATAGAAAACAAAATTTAAAAATCTTACATTGCGGAAAGTGCAGGAAATCTCTGACAACTTTTTACAATACTCTTACTATGATATATGCTGCGTAAAAAAACAATAAAAATGAATTGGTGTAATTTATTTTCGCGATGCAAGTAGTTTTTAATTTTTTTTCGAAATAATTTTGTACATTGTTACGTTATTGTGTTGTAATATTAAAATTAATCAAATATTGTTACAATAATTGGCAATTTGGCAATAATAGTGATTTTACACACTATTTTCAACACAGCACATCTTGTAAACAGTTCAGACACAAAACAGTGTCAATTATGTTATTTTCTTCACTATTAACAAGTTAATGATATAAATTTCACTGACTTGTATAATCTACAATACATAAATAACAACAACAATAAACCCAACCGCACATGCTACGTTGAGCAATCGCCTCGATGTTATATCCCATTTTATTTACAAATGTATATTATTGGCTCGTTACAGAATGATACAAGGTCGTAGTTATTATTGTAATATATTTTTGATATTTAACATACTTCAGTATACTAGGTATAGGTCGTCAGCTTCCCCTGTCTCTTAAGCTATTTCAGTCTCTCGTCCCCTAGCTAAGACCATGTTATTAATTCATTGAGTACTCATACTCGCGTAAAACGCTTGAATATTTCATAAGAGTCTCAACTGCCAGTTTTTATTCATGAACGCGTATATCCTGTAGAGAAGAATTCTCTTCTCGCTGTGATTCTAGTGCTAACGCCAAGTTCTCCAGTGCGCGCCCACGAACAAATGTTTGGTCTGGTCAAAAAACCGACCCATTGCGAAGAGGATTAAATGGAAGGAAGGCCGGATGCTCGGCGGTTCCGGTGGTAGCGGAGTTGCGTAACGGCAACAATAAGAGCGGTGGAAGTGCACTGGCTGATAGACGCTGAAAGCATATTGGTGTTGGTGAAATGGCGATAATGGTGAAAATGAGAATGGATGTAGTCATGATAGTGACCGCGTTGAGATAATGGTGTTTTCCAAAATCAGAGCGCAAAGAAGACAACTAAAACTGATAACCCTTGTTAGTTTTGAATCGGTACTTGTTACGGCGCTACGATTTTAAAATGACCCAGAAATAGAATGTATATATTTCATAAAATATTTTTTTTTATTATTGTTAAAAAAGGGACGCCTGTATTTTGTGCCAGTAATAGTCTCCTAAACCTTCAGCTCGACGTCGTCGCCTTGAAGTGGGGCAAGTGCTCCTACTTAGTCAAATCACTGGGAAGTATTATTGTTCCCTCTGTTTTTATTGTAATTGTTTTATTGATTTGTTTTGATGTAAAGAACATGATTTAATTTCTAACCATCAGTTCAAAGAAAGGTATAAATAATATTCGGGAATTCGCTTAACTCGTTTAAAATGCACAAGAGCATTAAAAAAAATATTGAAAACAGAGCGCAACGGTGTCGTGATTTATGCATCACACCTCGAGAAAAGTGAATTATTATTATTTTTTTTGGAATTACCGTTGACATATAAATAAAAGTGATGCAAAAATACTACGGAAAATGTACTACCAATAAAATTAAACTTCCATCATTTTCGTGATTAAAAGGAGGTCTTCTTCGAAGAAAGTTGACGTAAAATCTTTAGCACCAAGAAAAAAAACTACATATAAATGGGGGAAACATAAAATAAGGTTTATAGTGTACTTTGGTAACGAAATATTAGTTAGATTATTTTTTTTCAATGGTCACGTGTTGCTATTTTTTGTTGGGTAACTTTTCTCGACGTTTAAGTTCTTCGTTTCGTTTGGTAAGCGAGGTATTCACAACTTTTTTGCCAATCGAATATGTCAGACATTCTGAATCCATGTCAATGAATGATTGTCTACGCACAAAATTCGAAACCCGACGCGACGTAATGCGTGGGAATTCGGAATATGTAAAATATTTCACCAAATTATCACAATGGCTCGTGAGACTATGTATGGACTGGGATAGTTTAACTATCCATTATCAGACTGTTGGCAGTCTGTCGATTGTGTGACAGCCACAAATACGTGGATGCTGTAGCCATCGATGTTCGAGGTAGCAATACGTGAGTGATGGGATGTACCAAAACAGACAAACGCATGTCGTGTAGTGCTCGGATTCTTTTGTTGACACGGCCGCGTGTGACCACTACGAATACACTACTTCTCTGGTTACGCTGTCACGGAGTACAGAGCGAGTGGTATCTTTGTAAACAAAACGTAATTAGAGTGGCCAGTGTTGTGCTGTTGCGTCAAATATACGGTTGGTTCTTTGCTTTTCTTCCACAGAAACTACATGTTTCCGTCTCTTTATTTCACAAATAGTCGTTAAAATATAGAAAGTTTTATATCATGTTGATATATATATATATATATATACAAAAATAAAATGTTTACGAAAATATGGGTAATTTGTTTTAATAACAAAGTAAATAAAGATATAAACTATATATATTGTGAGATTTGAATAATTCAGTAATTAATTGTTAATAAAATCAACCTTGTTCGGGAATAATGAAATTTAAGAGAGAGAGAGGGAGAGTTGAAGAAATTTAAAAGGACGACCGTTGGAGATTGACGAAGGGCAGCGTCGCATCTGGGTACGGCGCGCACCTCTGTCGGTTCCTTTGGTGTCAGAGAAAATTTACAACTTTTTAGAAATAGCAAGTTTGCGAGGGGATGAGGAAGGCGACCCAACCCGACCAAATAAACCCAGATGTGCGAAGGGTCGAAACAAGAGCCAGCTTGTTTGAAAGATCGTTGGAAGTAAAACGTCGTTGCAAGAAAACGTTAGAAATTATTTGAAGCCCTTTAAAAATTTCCCAATCAGAATCTAGGCGTAAGAAGGGGGAATCGTTTTGGCATTGGAAGTTTCGGTCACGTGGGATTCAAAATTTTGAAGATTTTTTGGGAGAAAAGTATGCAAGAGAGGGGATCAAGACCATTTAAGGAATGGCAAACGAAATTTCAGCCTCACTTATGTTTCGTTGGAGATCGCTCATACATGTTTACTCTCACTTATGTTTCGTCGGAGATCACTCATGTATTTCATGTCGCTCAGATAGCTGATACATGTTTCGTCGGAGATCACTCAGACTTGTGTTTCAGATCGCGCTCACATGTGTCAGATGTCGCTCAGATAGCTCATTACTGCTCAGATTTTTTCATAGCTCGTTTTTCGTCAGATGTTTCTTTTACGTTCGAGATTTAATTTTTGATCTTTATTCGATCATCGGGACGAGTAAATAAGCTGACCTCGATCCCAACCACGCACGAACTATTTTCGAGTGGTTATTCGAACGGACATTGTAAATGCTGACGCTGTGTTCGGAGGAGCCGATTACGCAGAAAACGAATAGGGCAACTTTTGGGGTAGTCGCCGCTGATCGACGCCGTTAGCAGATGCCCGAGATTGGAGCCGTGCTGACCTCTGCGATGACCCTACTCTACGGCCTGCCTAGTCTGTCATCTTGAGAGGTATTGTGCGATTGTTGGTAAATGTTTAAACCAACATCGTATTGCGCTTGCGCGTCATGGAGTAATTGGCATCAGTTATAAAAAGAGCACGAACTCTGGACTAAATCAGTGCCAAGACGGATCTCATTTGCTAACAGAATTATGCCATGTATAAATTCAGTGAATTGTTATTGTTAAGAGGAAGGTAGACTAAATTGTTAATAAAATAAGATCAGGATTAAATTCAGTGTATAACCTTTGTTTGAAAGAAAAGTATGTTTAATTGTTGATCAGATCGGATTGTAGTTAAATTCAGTGAATTGTTATTGTTAAGAGAAAGGAGGATTAGATTGTTAATTAGAGGAGATGAGGATTAAATTCAGTGTATAACCTTCGTTTGAAAGAAAAGTATGTTTAATGGATGTAGTTAAATTCAGTGAAATGTTATTGTTATGAGAAAGGTAGATTAAATTGTCAACTAGAAAATATTTGGTTAAAGCCGGTGTACTTAATTTGTTTTTTTGGTGGGAATGACGTCACTTCGGCGTTAGTGTTAATATGAATGTTTGATTACCATTTGTGTTTGTGTCTTTTGGGGGAAAC
>NNCF01127050.1:59748-128205 GCA_002313205.1 Laupala kohalensis
TATATCTTTATTTACTTTGTTATTAAAACAACTTACCCATATTTTCGTAAACATATTATTTGTGTAATATACTTTTTCGCATACATTTAACTTAAAAGATATCACGTTCTAAAATTTTGTAACTTAAGAAGATAAACATAAATAGCTTTGTTATTTTATAAATATTCTTTAAAAATAAGTAACGCGTTTAAAAGGTTATTCCTTCTTGCTTTTTAAAATATATCCTTCACTTGAAATATTCTTTTTTTATATAATGGTATTTAATGAAATGTGTTAAGTCGTTACCTTATTTTCTATGTAACTATCAAAAATACATTTCATAAAAATGCATTAAAATACATAATAGTGTACATACCCAAACTCATAGCTTTGTTTTGTAGCTCTTTTTAGTTTTAAACTCACACAAACATAAAATATTGCATTCTCTTTACTTTTTTGTACATGTATTGTCATTCTCTAAAAACAGAGCTTCTAGATTTGCTTGGATTTTATTGGCTGCACTCTAAAGTTTTTTTATGCTGTCTACGGTGTTATGTAAGCCATTTCTTTCTCTAATTTCCCGTAGAGTCAATTCATAATAACGTTCACACACCACTAAGAAACAAGAGAGCTATGACGTCATCAATTACTTTTAATACGTATTTTCCTGTTTCTTGAAATTCCCTCAAGAAAATATTAGAATGATATGATACGCTTTAAAGGAGATGTAATAATTCTCATATTATTGTGGTCGTTAATTGAACTCCAAAAATCATCTCTATATTAAGCGGCTTTATTTTGAGCAATTAATTGCTGCAGCCATTCACTTAATCATTTAACAATGCAGTGGAGATAAATTTGTTAGACATCATGAAATTTTGAATTTATTTCTTTTTCATTGTAGGGATTAAGTATGAAAAGAGTTTTTGCATTTTTGATTTTAAAGGAACAAAGAAATATAAAATGTGATATTTGGAATTTTTGCTATATCTAACGAAATAATTGGGATTTCATCTCAATTTTTGTAGGTAAATTTGCTCTCTTTGCCTACAATCACTTTTAACGGAGGGTATATCGTGTTCTAACAAATCAATTCCTGGTAGGATCTGCTAGTTGCTTACATGTATGGCTTCCAGTAATAACCAGTTAACTATATTTAAAAAAACGAGGTAATTTGTTACATATGTTTTTTGAAAAGTTTCATTCGTGTTAGTCTAAATGATTCAGAACGTACTATCGTATCGAATCGAGTAGTGAAAATTTACATACAAACTCTAAAAAACAAGTATAACCATTTAAGTAAACATTTAACGGCAATTAACAAGTAACTCCAATAATAATTATCTTACATATTTATGAGTACAAACTTAAGGATTTAGATACATAGGGAAAAATAATCAAAACTCACTGAATTTAAGGTAACGTTGTTATTTTTTCATCATTATGGTTTTCAGTCTATTACGTAAAAATATATTTTTTATCTTCGCAATGAATATTATAACAGCTAATTACATCAAAGGTAAACGCCAATGTTATAACACGAACGTTTCGGAAAATTTAAGCGATCCTAACGAGAAAAAATAAACAGTACACTTACCTGACACTTTACAGGAAGTCACAGATATATCGTAATACCCATGATTTAACTGTAAACCGTGAATTTACTTGAACATGTAAGCGCGAGAGGAACTTTTGGTCACATCAATGGAAACGAATTAGAGAGAATTTGCTTCTACGTATCTAAAATAAGTTATTAGCCTACTGAAGTTTTAAAATATCCATCGCATATTCATATCTTACTATTCAAAAATATTTTTATTATAACTCGAGTGAAGAGACATAAATTTTATGTATTATTAGTGAATTGCACATTTTGTCTGAAAGTTGAGGGTGACCTGTAGTATGGTGCTCTACCTCAGGATACGCTGGTTCCAATCATGGGTGATCCATATGAAGTTTACAGTATTCGACAAACTAAGTAATTATTTATTGAAAAACACTTCATGGGGGTTATAAGGGTTATAAGGGTCATTACTATGATAACGGCCCGAGTGGAAGGGTCGAAACGTTGGTATTAGTTAACTTCTTACGCAGTGTCCCATGAAGTGTTTTTCAATAAATAATTACTTAGTTTGTCGAATACTGTAAACTTCATATGGATCACCCATGATTGGAACCAGCGTATCCTGAGGTAGAGCACCATACTACAGGTCACCCTCAACTTTCAGACAAAATGTGCAATTCACTAATAATACATAAAAGGTATGTCTCTTCACTCGAGTTATAATAAAAATATTTTTGAATAGTAAGATATGAATATGCGATGGATATTTTAAAACTTCAGTAGGCTAATTACTTATTTTAGATACGTAGAAGCAAATTCTCTCTAATTCCACATCCCTTGCCTCGATCTCCAAAATTTTAGGAATGTCGCACGTAAATGATATGAAAATAATACAGGAAAGTGAATTATATTATAGTGTTTTATACTAAGAGATGAATCACTTTCCTGTATTATTACTGGTTTAGTGGTTTGTTAAAGAGATTTGAATTATTGTGTGCAACACAGCACTTCAAATATGAGCTTGTACTTTCAGTTAAAAAGAAAAAAAGAAAAATAATCACAATGGAACTTATATTTCTGATTGCTGTGCGTCACGTAATGAAAAATGATAGAGGTAAATAAATTTTTATACCGTTATTAAATTGATTTTATATATTAATTGTGTATGGTTTTATAATCGACTTTTTGAATTATTGGAATAAAAATCTTCCTTGTGGGAATAATAAAATGCACAATTTGCGAGTACCTATTAACTCTCTGTTGCGTGAAAAGTAATACCACATCCCCTCAAAGAGCGTCGCTGTAAACAAAGGAGAGGGAAAGCGAAACATCGCTTGAGGTCACATCGACCGGCCAGCAGGGGCTTCGAAGCTCAGATTTATTGGAAGCTACTTAGCACGCATTACGTCCCTTCCAGTCGAGACATACCGATTGAAGGTCGTGAGGTTATGAAACGAATCTCTTTCTCTCTCTTAATTCTCATAACTCCCGTCCCATTTTGCCACGCTCTCTTCACGCTGTTTCTGACCCTCGGATTGGCTCACTCATGCATCGCAACATAAAATCACTCAAACTGAGTGTAAATTTACTTGAACATGGACTTGAATTACGCTACATTGAATGAAAATTCGAGATGTATCCAGGGATCGAACCTGGGAACCTCGACTTTGCACGCTGGGGCGCTACCGCTACCGATCTCATTGTAGATACAGTCCTCATCCTCGTCGTCGATAACGGGATAGGGAAGTGGTATCAAGACAGCGGGCGAAGCTGGAGGTCTTGGGTTGGATACCCGATCCCGTCTCCCAACTTTCGTTCACCATAAAACCTCGCGATGTGGTTTAGCACAAATTTAAGATATTCATCAACGTAGACTTTCTTCAGAAAAGAAACAATAATTTGTCAAAATAATGGAAATCGACAACATTAATTTGTATTGAGGACTAAAAGCGTAATATCAATCTCAGTTTATAAAACAGAGGATCATATATTGCTTTTTTTTCTCAGAAAGGATGAATTCCAGTTCTCTGCTCCATCTATTGTTTTGCAAAATTTTTAATTTTATAATTTTTTTTACTTATGTGTGAATTTTTGAAAATTATTTTTATTATTTATTTTTCTATTATTTGATATTCTGTATGGATAGGTGCCTCGTAACTGGAAGTACAGCACCATGTTCACCCAACCTCTTTTTACAGCGTATTCTTCTCTGTATTTTTAGTCAGCGTATTCAGTACCCCTGTGGGAACCCATCGTATCATCTCGATCCCGAAAGTAAAAAGAGTTTGATGCATTGAACACACATTAAAATATCGTGAAGTTTAACATATTTCTATGAAATAAGGTTTTTTTTTTCAAGCATAAAGTAGCGTGCTCTATTTGTACCTTAAGTTTAATATTTATCCCGCGTAACTCCGTCAACGCTTAAGTATTTTGTCTTGCTAGCATAGAATTGGTCAGGACATTATCATGTTTAATTTATCCATGTCTGAGCTTTCCCTTCGCAGCAACCAATACGCGGAAATTTTTTCCATGTCGTTACTTCGTAATCTCTTTTCTCTGGACGGCGCTGTTACATAAATGACGAAGGATCTGTTTTCAAAGTGACGTTGCATAATTCCGCTCGCCTCAACGTCAGAGTGTCCACCCACATGATATCAACGTGAGGAACTTCCTATATTTGGAGAAATCCGTGTTCCGAAATGCAGCCAAATGCAGGGAACGGTTTCATTGAAGTCATGGACCTCGCTGAAGAGTGGGTGGTAGGCTAGGAGTTACGAAAAGATAGGCTGTAAATTATTAATAATTTTAACTTGTTTCAATATAATTAAGGTGAAATAATTAAAATATCATTGAAATTGATAATTTTTATTTAGATTGTCTCCAAAATAAATTCTTCAAAAAATTTAATTGAATATTTATGAGGTTCTATATTATGTTTTTATACCGATGTGTTAGATTGTAATTTCTTTTCTGATTTTTAAGTACTCGTACTTACTCTTATTAGCAAGTTTATAATATTCCTTACGCTCCAGAAATATTTTCCTCCGTGATTGCCCTCGCCAGAAGAGAGTAGTACTTTTCCTTTACTCTTGTAATATTGATAATTATAAATGGTTTGTCAAAAAGCATTTACAAACTGCATATGACAAAGTGCAGTACAACTAATTATCTCCGGAAGCAAGCAAGGGGCCATTCTATCAGTTCCGACCAACGGCCTTAAGAAGACAGACGTGGATTTAATATTTTAGCTTACTCCTAAGATATATATAAAAATTGTTTGCTACGTCCTATGATATTAACAGAATACCAACAAATTATGCTTAATAAGACACTATAAATTTAGTTCAGTAAGTATTAATGTCAAACTATATATTATTAGGAAAATATTGTTTAGAAGTTGAAACTAATAAAATAACTCTAAATTCGAGATTTACTGTTGCACGAGCTTAGAGACCCGTATATAAAATTCTCCTCAACCCGAAGGTAAACCGGAGAAAATCCCGAGCTAGAATTGGTAAAATAATGTTGCAATAATATTTAAGACTAGTCAGATGTAACGACATACCATGAGTTCATTAAAATTGGTTATGTGGAAAACAAAGAGATTTCCTATAACAGATTCGTATGAGAAAGAAGATACCACTATTGTTACAGTAGTGGATAATTTCACAGTTAAATTCAGATTTGAAAACTTTTTCTCACGCAGTGGTGGGTCTAGAGCGTTGTCTTGAGGGGGGATGCTAACCGGGTAGGGATCTGGGGAGCAATTTTGATTGAAAATTATGGTTTTACAACACAAATAATAAATATTATCTTTTAAATAAAATACTTCAAATCATCAAATATATAATCCACAATTAACACAACATTAATACAATAGTAACTACATTAATTACTAGCAATTAACTAAATTAAGTATGCCTTTATCTGTTGGGAGTCAGGTCCAATGGATGGGGGGACTACAGTCCCTTTTGTCCGTAGATCCGTCTCTGTTCCCACGTCACCACAGTCCTCCTACTCAGTATATTTCGTTCCATTCGCACCTCGAAAGTGTACACGACAAAGCCATTACGTGATGTTACATATTCCTCCGCATTAAAAGAGACGCTTGAAACGGCAAATCGCGCCGCGTCCTCTCCATTGTTAACGAGACACACGGCTCGAGGATTCATCGGGATAGACCAGTGACCTTAACCCAGAGCACAGAACCGCTTGACAAACATCCTGCTTGAAAATTATTGTATCCTTAGTATTCATTTCTTATTTTGTGTTTTGTGACAACTAGTAATTAATGTTTCTATATATTATATACTTTTTCTTCAAACTTATTATGTCAATCACAAAATTCGTTTTCTATATATTTGTTTATTTTTGTAACAGCACTAATGATGGCCGTCTCGCGGTCGAAAAGGCCTTATAATTTAGTGAATCAAGAACCGAATATATCCTTTATATGACACACACACAAAAATAGAAGGTTTAGAACCAATATTGGAGTTAACTTGTTTCAAAGTCATTCTCCCGAGAGAGATTTTAAAATGTTAATCGTCATTGATGATGTTACCTATGACAATAGATTTTGTGTAAATGACAATTTAATGTTTTGAAAGGGCTTCAAGATTTTGAATAAGTGAATCGTTTTAATAATATTATAAATGCATAAATAAAATTATAATTGTCGCAATTATTCAGTAATTCAATCAAACATATTAAATGAGAACAATAATAATTAGAAAACTGTTTGATTAAAATAATACGATAAAAAAGAGTGAAATTATAAAAATTCAAATCTAAAACTTTATATTTAATATGGGAAACCAAAAGGAAACTACTTAAAGAGTACATTTGATATTTTGTGTACATTTGTGTACACGATTTATTTTTACCACTAATATTAACTCTTTGATGTCAGAAAGAATTTTAGAAACCTATTTGTCAGTATCGAAAAGCTCCAAAATTGATATTTCCGTGAAAATCTCTGGAATCGATTTTACGACTCTCTTTATAGAAGTGTAATTACATAAGAAAGTACAAAAATATCTCATTGGTAATCCATTTGCGTAATATAATATATCAGTCTTGTGTGCGGAAAGATATGCAGTTACAAGTCAGAAATAATTACTTTTTAATGGTCTGACAGTATTTCATTTTGTTCTTGCGCCGAGTAATTATTGCGGTGCACACTATCGAGGAAGTAAAATGTGATGACGTCTCTGTCGAGATATATTTCACGGCGCTAATGACCGCTGCGCTAAAAATTCTAAACATGCCCTTAATGACTACATTCAACGTTCATGGGTCAGATGGAATACATTAACTGAAACAAGCTATTTAAACGGTAGATCAGTCCTCAAAGAATTTACATACGAAAGTTGAACGAAAAGAGTTATGTGCTGAAAGAGACGTGTTCTCTAGTTTATTTCGGCGGGTGAAAAAAATATATCGATAAAACGTTATGACCGAAAAATCTGTATTTGCTCAGATTATTGAATGCTGAAGATATTGTAATGAGTGGAATAATGACGGCGAAGCATCAATTCTTTATAACATGATAATGTAAAACAAAGTAAAAAAGAATACAAATATTTGTCTTAGTAACACAAAGGTACATGTTAATAAATAACACATTATAAATATAAGTTCATGACTACGCGTACAAAATAAAGAAATCGCTCCCCCCTCAAAAAAAAATACAAAAGAATCTTTTGGATTTTACTCTCAAACGTTCGAAAACCAATATTCTTAGAACGGTTAACATACTAAAATCCACTGTTAGTTATTCTGAATATTTTTTAACGTACAAACAATTATTGGTAGTAATTTGAAATAAGTCTATTGGTGCTCTCTTTTATCCAGCTTGTTCGGGACCATGCCGCATTAGCGATTCCGCCGGACTATCTTACACTAATAGTCGAACACAAGTTTAAATGAATAAAACAGATAATTAATGCGTACGTAATGATATACATTTTTAACTTGTGCAGACGATACAAGTAAATACCACACGGTGTACATAGTTATCTTTGCAAGTGTTGTATCTAAAGGAACACACAGTGGCATCTGAATTTCCGGAAAAAGTCCGAACCCAAGTTCCTATCGATTAGTATCGGATAAAAAAAATTCCCCAAACAATGAATGATGTAATAAACATAAATTAGTTAACTATATTAGAAAAAAATTCCCTAGTAGTCCTATCAAGGGTGTGGTTGTAGATGATATATTTTATTCGGGAATGATTTTTAAATACTTAGGAAGTAATTATTCTAAAATTTCTGGCTCCAGCATTTATTCCTAGGGATGTATGGAGGTGAAAATTTCCGTTTTTTGTACTTTCGTCAATGACTGAAGAAGTATATTCTTAGTAGAACAAATGCTTATAAAATTACCTACAAATTTATTTTTGTTTATTTTTTCTGCATTTTTATAATAATATTTTCTCTGAAGAGAAGCCAAGGTATGACAAAAAAATTGCCATTTTTTTCTGTCAAATTTGGGGGGGGTCTAGCAACTCAGTCCATTATTTTACAGTAAAAGTTCTCAAGAAAGTTGCCGAACGGTATAGCGTAGTAGCAAAGAAAGGAAATGAATTCGATGCTTCACCGGCGTAACTCATGGTGACCTCATTCCCTTAACCTCACAGCAGCGTCATGATTCACTCCACGCGTCGAAGTAGCTATATTGGAGCGCGTTTCTCCACACAAAGGGCTGGAACGCCCTTTGACCCCTTCCTAAGCTGAGAATCGCCTTGAGCCCTCCTATTGTCGCGACCGTATATCCCGCTCCCCTTCACCCTTATCCCACTCGGATGAGCAGAGTTACCGCAGTCGCCGCCCCCGCCATTTTGCGGACGATGAGTGATAGGCAGTTGCCGATAGTGACCGCTCGGCTGCCATTACACATCATATCACCAACATGTGTCTCTGCATGCCAACATGCGTTGTTGGCTTCGACGTGAAAAGAGCAACTTAGCTAAATTTATGCGGAGATGTTCAGGAATTCCAGAACGCCTGATATGAATATGCATTTTACAATATTCGTACTAGCGAAGAAAACCTTCGCAATGGTATTCTAAATTAAACTTGTCTATTAAAGAAAACGTTTAGATGACAACTTTCGGTCAGGTAAAAATGACGACGAACCGCGAATCGAACCCGGGACTCCTGCTAGATCGAAGGGGTGTTAACCACTATACCACCCGTTCGCCATCCACAACTGTAACCCATTTTAACCCGACCATCAAGATCCGCGGGATCGATGCCCGACTTGTCGCTATTTTTACCTGACCGAAAGTTGTCACGTATCTTCTTCACATGTAGAGTACACGGAAGGAATATATGGATAAAGAACGTTTAGATGGTGGCAGAATAAAAATCGTCAAGAAAGAGCTATATTTAAAAGCTTGATCAAAAATTGAGTTTTGTGGAACATTTGAAATATATAGAGGTAAAATAAAAAAGCTAATCTACGTAGGTTTAACTAAATTTAATTTACAATTATATGAAGTTATTTCAAAATTGTATGAAGTTATCAAAAGAATAGAAGTTATGTTACTAAGTACAAAAATGAAGAAATAACATGTTTTTTTTGAAATATTATTTTGATAATCGAACAACGCCTGGCAAAATGAGATAGTTTGACATTAAAACGAAAAAAAATATGGTATCACTCTTATGTATCTGTTTAAATTATATCTATGTATATTCTCTCCCATATTAGTTTTAGGACCCACAAAATCATAAATGTTTCGATTTGTGTGTTATCTTGTGTAAAAATGATGATTATATACAGTTGAATGTGAGAAATTTTTTCTCATAGCTTATCTTGTAACAACTGTAAAAAATCAAAACCAAGCATCACTCCAACAATATATATTTGAGATGTTTTTTAATCTCAACTACACATGTAAAACTATTGAAGTTCAACATGTGGAATAATGATTCTTAGGGATCACGAATGACTCTCGGGGTCCCAATTCTAGAGTCGCTAACCGGGTCGAACCTTTCTACCTAGATCTCATAATATGAAGAAAACAGCTGATCATGTTGGTTAGTTGCTGGAAGGAAGATTCAATACATTCGTAACAAAAAGAACCATTTATTAACATTCTGTAGAATAGAACTCAGAAAATATTGCGTCTACAACCCACAAAATACAATGTGCATCTAGCATCGTAAAAGAGCGGAGGCTCCGCGTGGCCGTCAGGTGACGCGGTGCAGCAGTGTCTAACCGTACCAACTCATAACCCTGGGATGCCACGCGCTATGACGGCACTTCGCCCGTCCTCACGCTCTGGTCTCGTACCGTTCGCCACTCGTAATCATTTAAGATCGCCCCACCGCTCTGGCGATCTCTGCCGTCGCTCTCGAAGTGCCTTGTTTCTGTGAGAGCCCTCCGTGCTTCTTCTGGTTTGCTGCCCCTCCGCGCGCAGGCTGCCTCGACCAGAAGAGGGAGGGACGTCGCTCGTATCTGATGCAGCACGCCGTTTCAGCTGATCGGGCACTCGGGTGCGTTCACGAAACTTTTANTATATATATATATATATATATATATATATATATATATATATATATATAGTTATGTAACCTTCACTTTGAACATATAAAAATAATAGAGAACGTTTGTCAATATTTATCGGGTGAAGTACGAATTTTAAAATTAAATATCTCTGCTACCCAATAGTTCTTGTAGCTTTCTCTATGGGAACGTTAAACAATAGTGTTGAGTCAACTGTATGCACTAGAACACTAATTTATTATATATGAACTGAAGCCACAGTGAATTAACGATAAAGATTTGTGAGGGTAGAAAGGATCAGGTAATTTTATAGGGTTGGGAATATATTTTCACAATTCGCATTCACCACTTAGACATGGCAAAACTTCAAAATCTACTGGTTGGATTCATTTAATATTTTATCATGCATTTCTTAATAAACACTGTTATGGATTGTTCTATATTTCTTTATCAAGGCGTATCAGAGGTAATATTACACTTCATTTTGTACTACACGAACTAATTTACACGTTTTCACTAACTTTTTATTTCTTAAAAACACTAATACTATAACTCTAATAAATCATATTGTAACACTTCAACTGTCGACTACCTACTTTCGGTGTAAATGTTGCATCGTTCGTGGCGAGGTGAAATAGCAACGGACCGAGACTCTAACCCGGGACATCCGATTCTGGTCGCAGGAAAGCTGCCCATTAAACCACCCAGAACGAATATCAATGTTGGTTTTAATAAGTAATTCTGAAAGAAAGAGAAGAACCTACTTCGTTTTATCTCGTGGTTCCATACCCGCTTGATGCAACGTAGTAGCTAATTCATTGGCGTGTTGGTTGTAGGTACTACGCACGGCGAGCGAGTTTTACGCCGCCCACTCCCGCTGTGGGAACGCAGAGGGGATGGGACTTAAAGGTGGCCGATGCGCGTGGGTGGCTGGCGACGCCCACCGCTTCTGATCTCGCTGCGCTGTTTGCACAGAGCGTCCCCTTTAATAGAGAACGGCGCTGCGGCAGTCGCTTGGAAACGAAGTGCAGTTCTCGCGTGTTCCACTGGGTGCTGGTGGTTGCGGAGTAGCTGGATGTGCTGTGGATGACAGCGCCTTTCTCGAGAATGGGCTTCGAAAATACACTTGCTTCGACGGGATAATGTTTTTTTTTCTCACATAAGTATTGTTATCTTTCTTTCAATGCCTCCAATTGAAAAAGAAATGTAGATTGCATAAATGAAAAAACAAAATCAATTTCAGTAAGAAAACAAAGTTACTAACGGATAAACAGGTTTACGAGTTCCTTGAACAGTATATATAAGAAACTGGAGTCTAATGTGATATCTTTAAGACAACTGGGTGATATAACGTGTAGTGGGGGGTGCGGCCCCTGTAAGAGAGTAATGGCAAATCATACGAAAACAAGAGATGCATAACCGTAAATCGTGAAATATAATACCTCGATGTAATTGACTATATCTCTGTCAATTATGAAAAAATGGATGAAAGCTTTAGCAAAAATTCAATGCCTTTGGGTATTTTTCAAATAAATCGTGAAAATCCGTGATATTGTATTTTGGAAAATTAATGTTGAAAAATAGTAGCATTTTTCGTTTTTGAACTCAAAAAACGGTCTTTGTTAGACAAAAATAATATTATAATATTGTTGAAAACAATAGAATGGAGTCTAAACTTTTCGTATAAAACACTATAGTTATCTTTATGAGAGCACTTTTTAAGCATTTTCCATTTGCTGTTCATATAGGCTTGATTTATATCAAAACAGACTTGGATTCACTCAATGGTAAAAAATGACAAAAATATGGAATCAACGGGCATAAACCTAATTTTTCGATTAATTAACTAGAAAAATAGGTTTCTGTTGAAGTTCGCGGATGTAGACTTTTTTTGGCCGATTATACGAAGAATGATCCATATTTACAAAATATTAATATTGGTTTATTGATAAATACGACGTATCCTATCTAGCATATAAATCTGGCATGTGTAAACCGACTAAAAACTTAAAAATTTATTAAAATAAATAAAAGCAATAAATAGAAAACTTTAGATAACACATAGTGAAAAAAATTAAATATAGCTAAATTAAGATTTCTACTTGTTCATTTAAATTTGAGAATTAAATATATTAATAGAGGACTGGGACTGGCAGGTGGATTGGCATACAAAATAATAAAACTTACAACTACTTTAAAGTTAGCATTCACATAATAAATATTTACTACAATTTGAAGAAACATTATATATATATATATATATATATATATATATGTGTGTGTGTGTGACTACATTGTATAGATAAAACTAATTGCATACTGAATTTACAATAATTTAGCGATGTACTAAGAGGAGAGTATGAATGAGTAAGCCCACTGTTTTGGGATGGTTGTATGGTATATGGTTATCAACATTGCGTTTTCAAGATAAGTAACTGTAATTAACTTTCTTTGCTGTAATAACAATAATAATTCTCATTCTATCTACCTTGTGGATGTTTATGTGGTCCCGGAATGTGCAGCGTCATCTATGTTGTGGGTTACAAGCTAACTTCATTTAACATAGAATCATGGAGCAGTTGGCAACATCACCTCCGCGTGTACTCAAGGTCGCCGGAAATTATGCAATATGGCCACCTAACACAAATTGCCAACTCCATCGAGTTTACGTAATATCCGAATAAATATGAATAGTATACACTAAAGCGTCTATTTGCAGTAAAGAAATACAAGTTAGTAATACCACAAACAAAGACACAATGCAATATTCGTTCCACACGCTCGATGCAGAAAGAACAGCGTCTGTGGCAAGAGAAGGCGAATTGAATTGGTGGCCGTGGTTGGCGATGAATTTAAGTTTTCAGTAATTCAAACGTTAAGCCAACATAACGTGAGACACTAATATTATTATGGACGAAGACGAAGTAAAAGTATTAGCTTCATTGAGTACGAACTCTGTACCAACATCCAGGATTTAATGGATTTTCGATAACCTAACCTAACCAAGAATGGAAATACAACATACTGGTAGAGTACATCACATCCATTAGGCTTTTGCGAATGGCTTTGGAGTGGGATTAGAGTGGTAAACAACAAGACATGGAAGATACGCACGTCTCCTCATGGCGGGGACGGTACGAGCGCGATGCGGTCAATTTGTGATGATTAAAATGTGTTTCTGAAAATGTTGTGATTTGTGTTACTGAAAATGTTCAAAGAAAACAGGACCCTGTATTGCGATTGCTATAGAGACAGGGTAACATAATGGTCAGGAAATAAAATGAAGAAGAAAAAAAACTACTACCATCAAACCAGTTAGACTGATAATAAATAAATATATAAATAACCAAGAGAGCTGTTAAAAAACTACCAATGACCACGTTGAGAACAAGCAACTAATATACATTAAACTAATAAACATAATGTATTTAGGTTTATGGTATTTTTCTTAAGTTCCCTTCATGATTTTTTTCTCGAAGCAAAGAAACATGTCTTCGTTACGATGGTCGTGCTATGGTTACCAGTGCTTTGAGAATACTCACGCTGAACGGGATAATATTTTTTGTATAACATCAATGCACTTAAAAATAATCCAAGACCATCATTGAGTTAAGTTTGGGCAAGTGTCGTGTAGGAAATACTACTAGCTTCGTTCTCGCTTTTTTCTCATGTTTGTAGTTGTTAACTTTGTGCATACGTAATCGTTTTTGTGTTGTTTTTTTTGTGGGGCTTTACGGCTCGTCGACATCAAAAGTCATTGGAACCCTAAAAACTTGTATAGGTAGGGAAAATACAGTTACGCACCAGGGAGAGCCAACATGACTCTCCCCGCGTGTGGGACTCGCCGAATGATTCAACCACACCCACTAAAAACCCTCCTGATTTACAACACACCAAAACATATCTAAAAACATACATGAAAACATTGAGGACAAAAAATGAAGGGGGAGGACAAAAATGAAAGATACCCTAGCCCTTATAACATCGGGATGGAAAAGAACAAAGAAGTGACTAAGGAAGGTCAGGAAAGAGAAAGGAAGTAAGTGGATGCAATGCCAGACTCAGCTCGGGACCCCGAGTTAGCCAAACACGTACTTACTAGATGTAAGTCCCCCAGG
This sequence comes from Laupala kohalensis, assembly GCA_002313205.1. NCBI lineage: Eukaryota > Metazoa > Arthropoda > Insecta > Orthoptera > Trigonidiidae > Laupala > Laupala kohalensis. The sequence goes on from NNCF01127050.1 coordinate 73,927, forward strand.
TGGCATTAGGTAATCATTTTTGAATATTCATTAGTACCTTTTGAAAACGTGAGTCATATTAAACAATAACAACCTTTGTTAATCAACAACATGGACAGAGGCTGCCCAACAATTTATTGTAATGCGTACCTCTTGAAAACCAGAAAATGATAAAAGTCCTTTGGCAATATTTTTATCTAGGATCAATGCAAAGTTAATTTAATAATATTTTCATACTTAAAAATATCGTATATTTTGTGTAAATTACCATTTTTTACTGTGTTTTCTTCAGTCCTGTAAAGTGCTTTCGGACAGATTTTCAACGTAAACCAAGGTATCAATGCATTAAGTATGATACATTGTTAATGTCGTGCTGATGCCTCTGTTAATATTGTAAAAGCAGATGACCGAGTTCCGGTCGAATTTATTCCTTATAGGAATAATTTCAAGTAATTTTGTAATTAATGAATTTATTCACTTTTTTCATGGCTTATTTGTCAAGTTAATTTATTTTCTTAATTTAATGTAATTTATATGAAAAATACATTAACAACAAAAATGGTTATATATTTTTCTTAACTTTGAGCGTTATTTTATTAGCGGATTAGCGCTGGCATTTAGTCAATACGAGAATATTTTCCAGAACATTTTTAGTAAAAGAATTCTCATTTTTGAGAATAGCGATGACTGTCCACGCGCCACGGAGCGTCGTCCGCGCTGCCATGTCATTAATCATCTGAGACATCGGTAGCGAGAGTTGTGCATTGCTTCAGCGGAAAACGTTCCACAGAACAGTCTTACATGTCATGACCTGAGAGTGAGCGCCCAGCGTTTAGACAGAAAGGAAGGACCTATGGTTCGTTCACTGACGAAAACCGATCTAAACTTACAATTATTGTCCGTATGATAATTTTGTAAAGCGAATTCTCTCAATGTTCTCATATGACACTTATGACTTTCGACTTCTGACATAAAAAACTTGTTATGTATCAAGTCTCGGAAAAATCTCACCATAAGTTTACGAGATAGCTGTTTTAAACTTACAATGATTGCTCGTAACATAAGAATAATATATAGTTCATGATATCCGCAGTAATATTTCATGTGAAATATTTCAGTAACATTTGGGTTTCTGGGCACTTTTGTTCCTTCATCAGTGACATTTTTGTAGGGTTTTACTTTTGTAAATCTACAACTAATGATATTTTTATTTCACATTATATGGGTCTCATATATCCTAAAAATCCTTCAGTACAAAGTAATTAATTCTTAATACATTCTACAAAAATTATTTTCGTTATGAATTTACAACCCATGAAATAACGAATAACTAAATTAAAATAGTTTTAATACGTAGAGCAAATTTAAAGAAAGCCAACGTCAACATGGCAAACAAGTTTGTTCTTTTATAACTTTATCTTCTCTATAATCTATTCCTTGTGAATTTGTATGCGTGGGGCATTGTCTCTATAGGGAGTCAACCTCTTCATCTCTGCCATGTCAAGGACACTCCAGAGAGGATTATATTTTCTCATCCAACTTGCTGTGGTTTTTTGTTGTTTTTTTTTTTTCATGGCTTCAATATTCTGCAACTACTCCGAAGTCGATTATGAAAGAAAATACTCTTTACATACTTTTCCGCATTTTCTGCAAGAACCAGAATTCTATCTTCTTTGGAAAATATGCTAAAAGTTTTTACTGGGAATAGCAAAACCAAAGCTATGATACTCCCGTATTTTTATTATCTCTCAATAAAATGAAATATTTATTATTTTCTAATGGAAAAGCCGGATGTTGGATTCTATTCGCGATGTCGATGTAATATTTTATAAAATGTCTTTTTGTTTTAAAATTTAGAACGCCAATATTGTAAACTAAAAACTTAGCATACATAAAATGTATTTTTGTCAATTGCATTGTATTCAGAGGAAAACATTGTTGTTTGTACATGGTAGACTTTTCTTGACCTTCAAACGAATATTATCAGGAAAAGATTCTAAAAGTGAGGACTGTTGAAATAATAATTTTGTATATGCCAACGCTTTGAACTGTAATAGTATTTCATTAGGGCTGAAGAAAATGAATACACTGCACATGCACAGATTGGTGATAAAGCCGACGTTGATCTGGTGGTAGCGACGTTGATCTGGTGGTAGCGTCTTCGCTTCCTCGATACCGCTGAGCGGTATAGCGAGTTGGTTACAAAACCTGGTTGAGGTTTTCAGCTGGGTTTACCCTCACCTACTCTAGACAAATGTTGGTTTGCTACCATAAGTGCCCTGGCATTGCAACATCTTCCTTTCCTAATTCCCTTACCCAAGTCACGGTCAGTCGGAAGATCGGGTTAAATGACCCTAACCTCGCCATAAGACAAAATAAATAAATTAAAATTCAATAACCTATATAAATATTACATTGTGCCATTAGAATAATTACAAGTAAAACGTACAAATGTTAAGCTTTATAGAAGTATTCTATGGTATAAATTCAAGTGAGTACCAAAAAAAGGTTATTAAATTACAAAATAATATTTTGCATATTTGTATTAATCAAAAACAAATTAATATTACCATTACATACAAACTGCGATTTATTAAGACCCTATACCCATATATACATATAGTTTGTCTGAAGGAATAGTTTATATTATAAGGAATAGTTTGTCTTAATTATTTATTCAATAAAATACAAAATGAGCAATATGTATTTTATTTTACAAATATATATAATAATAAAATGTTCATATAACCTGTTTAATATTCTTTGATAAATACCACGGAGAAATGTTAGGAACTCATCAGTTCTTTGTTTAACATGACATCCCTGTCACCACCCAAGTCCGAAACATCAGAAAGACGCATAAAAATGGAATCAGGTCCTCTTCACTCCAAACAAATCTCCGTAACTGGTGACACAAAGAGTGACCTCGTGAGACAGCACCATGGATCAGTGGTGACATTAAGCGCGCAGGATATGAAATCGTGCTGCATTTCGCTCCAGATCTCTCTTCAACGCCGTCCTTTTAATTTCCTGTAACTAAAAACTCCCTTCCCTTTCGACCCCAGTCTCTAGTTCAAAATGGTGTGTTTCCTTGTATTCCTAACGTTCGTCATTGGCTCAGTCTCGCAATTGGGTTTTGGGAGTTCGGTGTACTTCGTGTGTGAGAGATAAATCTCCGATTTCTGTGTTGACGTTGTTAAATACACGTGTTTCTTCGGTTTAAAATGAATTCTACTGAGTTATTTTCAGAGGAGTGTCTAATACGTGATCTAGACTACGTCATTTTATCGAATAAAATACGTGAGCTGCTGTTTCGTTAATTTTACGTCACCTACGATTTTAATAATTACTACCCTGGCTCCCGTTTTCCTGCGGGTGGGGGCGGATTTTTTATACACGCTCTCTGGGCTCTTACCTCGGGGCGGCGTACCTCGAATTAGAGGCATTTTGATAGCTAAGATTTATAAACAATATTTTCCGAATAATCTATAGTTTATATTAATTTGTACTTGTGAAATATGTTTTTAAAATATTGTCATTATAACACGTATCGAACAATTTTTATTCATATTTTAGGAGTGAGTTTAAATGTTAAATCAGCCTTTGCCTTAGGGCTATTAATCGGAAATGATGGGATGGACCGTTGCTTGCTTCCTGAGATTAAATTAGTTTATTGTCCTCCACGTGGTCATACGAAGTTTGTAACTGCTGTTTTGAAAATAAATTTATATTTATAATTAAGATCTATTGTAGCATAAGTAGTTTATGGTTCCAAGTATAGATGAGCTATTTGTGGTAGATGCCTTTTATTCGAAACGATTCTCGTTGGAAATGTGTGTGAACGGGAAATATATCATTTATGTTTATTTACATACTGAACCGAACCGATTAATTATAATAAATTTAGACATAGTTTTGTTGAAAACAATATGTTCAGCTACCATCTATTTTTGGCTATATAAATAAACAGTGTTGTCGTTTACCTGTATGCAAGTTTTGATCTGTATTACGCGTAATTTCTATTCAATTATCCCCAAAACAGAGTGATGGTCCGTGGTGAATATGGTTCTCTAGAACTTATCTTAACCAGTAAAACACCCATATAAACTCTGCAGAACATACTTGAATTATTTGTTTGCGTTTTCGAGTGCTGTTTTATTGAAATGTGGTTTTTGCTTTTGGACGACGTATTGAACGTATCTTGTGACGCATTTTAGTTTCTTAAAATTTTAATATTTATATTATATTGGTGTTTATCACACTACTTTCGTTTTGTTTAAATATTTTAAACCTTATTAACGTCATCATTTTTCTCTGTAAAAAACAAATTATAATAATTTACCTAGCATTGGTATTTTCTCTACCTTTCATATCCTTACGAATCTACAAAAATATATCTTTTCGTTAAGTATAAGGAAAGTATTATAATCTGTCGAAGAAATTTTTTTTAGATCGCTTCGGATCTTTGCGAATTCGCTCCAAGAGAGTTTATGTCCAACGTCGTATATATGTGTATGTCTATGTTAAGAATATTGTTCCCGCGACGACTCTCAAACAAATTGATGCCTCGAAACCATTGAAAATACGCATAGAAGCATTTTCATTGGTTTCTTAATACTGCGTATATATTACTAAACCACACCCCGGTACTCTGCGCAGTTTTCGAGTTTCAGCAAAAATCTATCACGCAAAAAAAGAGATATTTTTGGGGCGCTTATTTTTAAATCTGCCTATTAGGAACTATTGCAGAGTTTTAATGTGGAAGATAATTCATGTGATCTGTACTTCAAAGTATTTATGGTGTTTTGGAGTTTACCATGTAATGTTATGATAAATATTTTGAAAACGATTGTTTTATTTTAAAGTCATCTTGTTTATTAGTTGTAATATTTAATTTCTTTTTTGAAATTTTTTTCCTAATTTTTCATTGTTTTGTGGTGTGTTTTGCGCCACGAATTGCAATTGGAAAGTTGAATGGGGTGCACTCCAGATTTTTTTGTTAAGAGATTGAATGCGGAATACTAGATATATCCCCTGCCATCTTCTACCGGTGCCAATCTTTCTCTCTCTCCTTCTTCTTCTTCATCTCTCTTCGTGTCTCATTACCACCGCTGTGTCTGCCCTCGTTCGTCTGACAAAGCCTTCTGCTTTACGACGTTCGTGATGCCAATCTCGTCTCTCGTCCTCTCGCACAATTTCCGCCGGAGGTTCCCACGCCCGAATTTATTATCTCAGTAAATCAGAAAGACGAAAAGCGGAGAAGTGAGACGAAGTAGAAATCCCGGCGTCCCCTTCCTCTATCACTGATTTTTTTTTGTCCCTTACGTCTCTGTCCTAGTTTCCTACCCTCATTTATACTATCTGTGACCTCACTGAATAGCATTGTGCTGTTTCCGTTTCTGTATCTTCTGCAGTTATCTTTGTTCTATCTATTTGTCCTGATACTTAACTTCATATATCTCTTAACCTTCAACCTCATAGTACTCTACCAATCTTGCGTCCTAAGATTTATATTCGAAGGATCGTTTACCTCCTTATTAATTTATAACAAGATTTGACTCTTTTAATTTAAATTATATACTTGTTTTCTCTCCTATTGTTTGGAACGCAGTCTGTTGATTTTTTTTTTTTGTGGGGCTTTAGGGCTCGTCAACATCGAGGTCATTAGAGCCCTCGCAGTCTGTTGAGATTTCAAATTAATCAATTCTTTGTTGACCATCGATTCTTCATTGTCTGGTATCTGTAGTAAAAATGGTAATTGAGTGGCCATCTGTAACCGCCAAATGGTCATTCATCTCAAATGACCACCAATAGCCGGGTCATTGATGAACATTCATTTCATATTAATTTCAATGATAGTTTGTCGATAACAGATGCCCACATTGATGGCCATTTTTACTAGATTTGACGTTTAATCGTACTATTGTATCGTAATTTCTAAATTTCTCCTTCACTTATCGGAATAAGATAGCACACTAGTCAAATCATAAAACTGGATTATGCATGTATGTGTGCGTGCAAACTGACAATTTTGTACTGTTCATAACGACGAAACACGTTTATGCAACTTCTTTTAAGAATATTTTTCGTTTCTGTCTTGTAATATAATAACTTTCGTAAAGTGTAGTTAGTTTTTCAATATGATTTTATTTTCCTAAGTGTTATCTTATCCATTCCTAATATTTTATTCATTAATTTCTGTTCATCACTAACAGTAAATTCGTAGGATGAATACATTTCGGAAGTTCACAGGTTATCCGTATGTACTGCCACCTGAATCTAAATGCAGCTTTCACCGTATAGATCCAGTATGACCCCTCCCCGCGTTTAAATCCATAAAATGTCAGCTGGAAATGGCTCAGAGATTGGAATGCTCATTAAATTTTTCATTTGTGTCCCAAATAAAAAATAGAAAGGTTTTAAAATATTCACACCTAGCTCCAATTGCTTGGAAAACCATATAAAACTAAAGTGCAGTGAACAATTCAACCGTTACAAGCGGCATTTGTGTCTATATTATCAAATGCTTCTTTTTAATTTTTTATATGTGGTTCCTATCACTAGGGACTAGCAATCAAATTGTGGGGTTTAAATTGTTGTTTTTATTTTCAGTAAATTTTAATACTGTGATTTACAGAAAAATACTTATTGTATAATAAATTATTTTGACTCGTATTAACTAATATTTTAGTGTACAAAATAAATATTATTTTGCCGTAAATGTGTTACCTGTTATTCGCACCAAAAATAAGTATTTTGTAATAGAATTTTTAGACATTAATTTTATATGAATATCTTGAACCTTATTGGGTATAGATTGAGAAAATTATGTGTAATTTTTCACATAATCCTTTGTAATAGTGTTAACATGGTTCAGACAGTGTGGTATTTGGGAGATAAGTTCATACGTAATTCACCAAAGCCAATAATTTGTCAAGTAGCTACTCCAATGGGAACAATATTTAATCTTGTTATATTTGTAAAATGTTTGTAACGCACTTTGAAAATTCGATATTAAATGCAGTTCAAATGAAGCACTAATAATCTATTTACTTACTGTTTTCCATCTTCCATAACAAACTTTCTTTTGTGCTTGCTGCGAGTGGATTCCTAACACGCTCTACACGCGAGCATTGCGGGTTACATAAACCAACCTCACCTGGAACCACCTTTATTTATTGAAATAAATCTTAAATTGTTTATTCCTATTCTCCAATTCTTAGTTTTACTTTTCAATTATAGAGTATGAATAAGAAAAGTATTATATTCAGTCAAAAATATCAAATCTATATCAGTCTATTTTAAATTTTTGCGATGTTCAGTGTCGTATGTCTGTGTGTGGAGAATTTTGTTTATTTCATAACTCACTAACAATTAGTGAAATCAAACCAAAGTAGATGATTGATTTGTAATGCATTCGGAATAGAAGTGTATTTATGACTTCATTTTCACACCCCGCTACACTTCCGGTTCTCAAAAATAATAATTTTGAAAAAATTAAGAGAAACATTTTTATTATACATTTAATTCTGCGGCCAAATTTCTAAAAAGCATTTTCGTACGTTGCACCGTTCTGGTGAAAAGTTATATCACAAATAATGGTTATTACTTTCTTGGAGGCGCTGTATTTTTTATCAGCCTATGAGGCAACTGCTAAGAGTTTATGGTAGAAGATAATTCTTGCAATCTGTAGTTCAGTGAGCTGATATGAAATTTTCCAGCTAACTTTTTATGGTTGTGAATGTATTTTAATTTTTATAAATTGATTTTTTTCCGACTGAGTTTTATTGCTACGTAGTCTGTTTGCTATTATGATATTTATTGAAGTGTTATAATTGGAAAGCTAAGTGTGGCACACTCCAGATTTTTGTTATATTTCCACATATTAATTCCTTTCTATTTTCATCTACTCTCTTTTGATTTTGCTTGCATCCTGATCAAAAGGGACTGACGTATCCGCTGTCGACTCTGCAGTTGTTCCCTCCAAATCTCCGTCTCTCACTCGCGCATCCGCCTTCCAATCGATCCAAAGGTTGGACCCTCCGTCTGAGAGCTCTGTGCTTGCATGTTGCAGGAAGTCTTTCCTGTCACCAGGGACAACACAAGAACAGGAGGAGGAGGAGGAGGTGGCGACTTCCGGCTGCCGTCCCCCCACTCTGCGCCCGATGCGTGCTTGCCATTCACGCTTCCGGTATCCGCGTAGCCGTCCACTGGAGCAACACAGCGCCGTATTCATCGCCGTTCAAGCAGTTGCTTCCCTCATGACGTCATCGTGGCCATTGCGCTGGTGGTGGTTCGCCTCCGTGCTGAACATCGCTACTGGTGAGAGACGTCATAAGTTACTATCGAAATATTTTCTGTAGATTTCAGGTAGACGAGGAATGGGCAGACTTCTTTAACCCTCAGATACGCGCGATAGGGTGGAATCCATCCCAGTGCTATGTTTTCCCTTCGTTTTACTACAAATTTTATTATGTTCGCCGCTTCTCTGTGTACATCTGTTTCCACCCTCAACTTAATAAATCGAACTTTAATCGGTTTTCTCACACATTATTCATTCAGAATGCAATTGTTTACTGTGTGGGGTGTGATCCACCCCACGCGCGTGTTCTCGCTTCAAAATATTTTAGATGCAACTACGCACTATGGCGCCGTCTAGAAGGATGCGTCACATTCTAGATGTCCACCCTTACACCTCGGTTTTAGGCGTGGAGGTAGGGTTCACCCTTACATCTCGGTTTTAGGGGTGAAGGTAGGGTTCACCCTTACATCTCAGCTTTAAGGGTGGAGGTAGGGTTGCTGAGAAAAGTGTCGCAGAAGTAGACCCTGCGTTTACTACGACAAGATTATATAACATGTTTAGCGTGGCCGATCTCTCATAACGCCATACTTTTTTTCTTCCGTAATGTGAAATTAAAAGCGAATACGTAGATTATAACTAGAACAAATGTAAAGAAATAGAAAACAGTATTACGTCCATATTTAATAAGCATTTTTATTTGGTACAGAGAAAAGTAAGTAATATGCAAAAATATATCGACACAAACTCAACAGAAAATAATGTTTTTTATGTAATTGGTGAATATTCACTTTCATATTTGCATAATACTTAAATCAAGCTACTTTAATTGTTAATGGTACAAAAATTATTCTTATCAACTTCATTCTTTTCTTTATCATTAATAGCATAATTTTTCATCTGGCTGCTTTCGCAACAATGTGACCGGTCTCATGACATTTTTTACAGTTTTTACGAATGATGCCTTCCACACTACTTTCTCGGTTGAACAAATATAAAAGCAGTTTTGTTTCAACCGATCGCAGATACCGTGTCACACCGATGGAGGGTTAGAAATTGTGTAAAAATTGATCTATCGATATAAGGTTTCTCTTTCATACGTGTTTAATCATCGTAGTGGGCGACCCGTGGCGTAGTGTCTATCGTACTCGCCTTTACCTCTGGTGACACGGGTTCAAACCCTGTCCGCTCCAAGTAGATTTCGTGGTGGTGGACGGTTTTCTCGGGGTATTCTCGTTTCCCTCCATTCATTCCATCACAACATTCACTCATTATCATTTCATCTCATTCCCATGTAATTCTTGTTATCCCCGTCTGAGAATAGGCGGTGGTCGTGTACCAGAGCACAGAGGAGCCTCTACGCGGTGTCCCCGAAGCAGCGAAGTCTTCTACTCCAGAAGCAATTCTGACACGACATCATCATTATCATCGTATCAAAGTATATTTTAAATTTTCTGACAGGGTTATGTGGCGAAAACCTTATGATGCTGGGCTATCCAGTTGGTACCCCATCTGGGTTTGTTTTTTTTGTTAGTTTTTTTTTCGCTTGACGTTTCGGCTATCATCCTGTGAGTACGAAGACGGTAATTATCATTTAACCAATTCCACTTCTGAGGAAGGTGCTACACGGGAGCCGAACCATCCTGTGCCACAACAACCAGTCCCTCAATAGGATAGCCCAGAATCAAAATATATTTGTTCATTTGTTCGTGTTGACTTATTTTTAATTGAATATATGTTATCTTCAGACCCTGAATACAAATTTGGTCGGTATTCTGTGACCAATATTCGGTGACCTATATTCGGTCAAAAGAGCTCTTACCATGGAAGACTATATGAAAACGAAATGTCAGTTTTAATTTTTAATAACCAGTAGTAACAACAAAAGTATTTTCAACTATTGAATTATTTCGAGTACGTAAATGTATGGATCATACATTTACATTATATTTATAGAATCTATTTAGGAAACAACTAATTCCCATTACCATTTTCATCTAACCATAGTTGAAACAATTTCTCCACGTGTAGGTAGAAGGAACATAAGAATAACCAATATATTTTTTGTGTTGTTCTTGATTTTTCATAAATCATAAACGTCCCTAGGAAAAACGTTCAGCTTAACCATTGTTGTTGGATATTCTGTAACATGAAGTCGGATATCCTATATCATGTTGTCTATAAAACAAAATTGTTTCTTTTCGCAAAGGTACTCCTGCGCAAAATGGTGGTGCATTGAAACGAAATAACATTATTAGGAAATGATATTCACTCATCGGCAGTAGTTTTGTTACCTACAAAATATTTACTAATAATTTTCTCTAATGTCTTTCTAATATACTGACACATTCCATTTAGAATATTCGAGAACGATAATCACAAAGATGCGTCTGTGCCTGCTTTTTAGTATTTTTTCCCAAACTACATACAATGATAAATATTTATTTTTTACTGTAATGTATTTTTCCCGTGAAAAAATTGATGTATTTGAGAGTTTCTGTAAACCTACTTTTAACAGTTACTGATACAAAAATTAAATAGTTATATGTGATTTGAAGATGTGACTTTACATGTTGTGTAAATATTTATGTCGAAACTCTTGAGTAATGCACTTTGTGCAGTTTTCATATTTTTTTTCAACTCCAGCTAATGTATTCAGCTTTCAAATCAGTGTAATATTAAGTATCGTTAAATATTGGAATAGCACCGCTTATTGCAGTATTAAAAATAAATAATAAAATTGTTTGTCACTAAAACCAAGTTCTTTTACTTCCATATTCTCTGTTTATGAAATTCGTTTTTTACATCGCTACAAAATGAATGGAGGATACCAAAACAAAGTTTGTTTACATTTCGCGAAGAATAAATTTGTGAGTGAAATATTGGTTTTCCTGAGCGTTGTTGTCATCAGAGATCCAACAATAAAAATATGAGGCTTCGAATATAAGCAATATTTGAAATGCAAAATATCATACCCTCGTCTCGTGGCGCTGGGAACTTTTTAAATAACAAAGAAGTAATATCCTTTTGTCTGGAACGATTCGAGGATCATCTCTAAATAAAATTCTTATTTACGTCGAAGGTAATCTTTAAATATATTTGTCATACTTGGACATCTGTCTGGGAAAGCACAATTATTTAATTTACTTTACCTTACATCGTTTTCTTCATATTCCAAATAAAATAAATTTCAAAAATATGTGGACATGGCAGATTTCTCAAAAAAATAATAATTAATCGTACGATCTGTGGGAAATATAAAAATTAACGTACTTTCGTTTTAATATAATACAATTGTTCTTATATTAGTGAACTATAGAAACGATCAATATATAACTTTTCTAAGTAAAATTATTGAGAAATTTTCATTGCGTTCATATTGTTTCATGCAAAATATTTGCGGACCCCATGATTTTATCACAAATCCTGTTTCGTCGATATAGGAATTATCTAAAGCCAGCTACATTTAAATACATATAATTGTATCAACCATGTAAAATATAATACATATAATAGATAGATTCTTTTATATGTGATATTTATCTAATATATAAAAAATAATATTTGGGTATTTGTATGTTCCAAATTCTCTGGTGTGAACATTTTTGTTATTTACATAATATTCATCAAACTTCGTAAATTTTTATAAAACAGTTCTGATCTTACCATGCGATACCAATTACTCTTTAGTGGGTTGGTTCCTTGGAATAATAAAATCAGGGGACGAAATGGCAATGAAGAAACGCTTTGTTGGATCAGACAGAACCCTTCTTTGGAGTATCTCCACGAAGGGTGAGGTAAGAGATTCTTAATTGGACACACCAGCCATACCTTACCTTTTGAAAGTCACAAAATGTAGCTAGGCAGGTCCGTGAGTGAATTGCCGGATCTAATCAAGAGTATAAGAAGGTCCTACTAATGGTAGGTAGGAGTTGCAGGACGGATGAGGAAAGTTGGCCATAATACCGTACGGAGACATTTACACATTATGGAGATCAGTCAGGATCGAATGTGTAGGAGATGCGGCATGGAGGAGGAGACCTCCGCTCATGTACTCTGTTTGTTCGAAGCTCTTGCCCAAACCAGATTCCGTTACCTACTTTCATGTATCCCGAACCTAGAGGATATCAGGAAGGTTAAAATCCAATCTTTGGTGTCCCTTAGCAAGGCCCTGGGTTTGGAATAAACCTAACTGTACTACGGAGTACAGAGGGTCTTTTAGTTACACGTGCGGGGCTCTCCCATTAGCTGGGCCCACCCAAACGACAGTCTAAAAATTCTTTAAAAAATCTAAAGAAGTCAGTAAAAAATCTATAAAAAAATCAGTGAGGCGATATTTTTATATGTTTATCGCGTACTCATAATTCACAGGAGTCACAAATGGAGAATAGTAATACCTTTGGAGGTACCTATTTATCGAAGTACGTGAAATTGTGTTTCGATTTGACCGAGAAGAGACAAGAAAAATTATATTCTTTTTTAGTTGTAACCAGTTTAAAACGTACAGAAAATTTTATGGGAGGGCCCTTTATTTGACAGGAAAATACTCGATTTGCGACACACAAAAATATTTATCAAACAGAGATAAATCGATAGAAAAATGAAATCCATGTGTTTTGTATGAAATGTGTTTGTAGTATTTCAATTTTCTGACTAATTACACAGAATTCTGCGAATAATAATCTAATTTTCGATTCCAATATAGAAAATATAAAAAATATTAGTCAATATACATAATGTTTTCAAAAATAAACCGACAGTGGTGGTTTAGTGGTAGCGTATTCGCTTCCACAATCCCGCTGAGCGGTAGAGCGTGGGTTCAAACTCTGTTCGGTCGAACTAGGTGAGGTTTTCAGCTGGGGTTTCCCTCACCTACTCCAGACTAATGTCGGTTCGGTACCATAATTTCCCTGGCAACCCAACATCACTCCTTCCCAATTCTCTTACCCTTGTCACTTAAGTGCAAGAGCAGACCTGAGCCTCGCCAAAAGGCATCAAATAAAAACAAATTAACTTCTACTTATCATCCTATTTGTACGAAGAAATATTTTTTCTTGTGAACTCGGTAATTAGAGAGCGTGTGAATCCAAAAGCGAAGATGGAATTCGTCTGATTTGCAGCCATAATGCAGTGTTACGTTTTCAAGGAGCACTCGATCCTCTTTAAGGTTCTGCGGTCGCGAAGCGGAAAGAGGTGCAGTGAGGAGGTATTAGAGTAAGAACAGCGGAAGGCAGGAGAACGTGCGAGCGGGGAACCCCCGGACGCGCCTCTGCGGCGGGCGGGAGGAAGTGCAACGCTGTATTCTCCTGTCTCTTCCGACTACACTCCGGTTCGTCTTTCTCCGTACAGGAGCATTGTGGGGTTTTGAAAACAAACAACTATCAAGGATTTGTCGTGAATTTTTTTTCTACGAAAGTGTTGCTCTCCAAACAAATAATCTACATTTTATATCATACATCATTTCTTGTCTAATTAGCTGACTACCTTGAGGGGATTATTGAAGGTTTTTTTTTAGCGCGTAATATTCATTTTGTGCTAAATTTTTAATTGAGGGAAAATATTCGTATTTTTTTAATTGAATCTGTATGGACCTTAATGCTTCTAATATTATCAACTTACTGGTTATCATTAGAAATATATTTGGAAATACAAAACCCTTTTCTTTTTTTCCTTTTTCAAGAAAATTTATTTGGTAATCTTTTGCAGTTTTCCATGAACTACAATTCAAATACCTGACCATTCAATTTTTTGTTCAATTGACTATTCACTTCAATTTTTATTTTTGGCTCTTTTTACTTTCGTGGTCTTTAGATGAACAATTTATGCTGTTTACGAACAATACGCGTTTAAACGATATTAAAGACGATATAGGGGTTATTAAGTTTTCTCGCAACAGAAAAACTGTGAACAACTTTTGAAATTGTAAATATATAGTTATAAATTATAAGCTTAATATAGTTCAGTGCATAAACTACTTTGTGAAAGATATCATAAAATGAAAATCTATTGATTATCTTTCAAAAATTTGTCAAAATAACTACTTAAGTGAACTGATTTGTATAGTTTTGTATACTTTGAATCATTATCATAATGTCGTACGGCATCGTATTAAGGTGCGAGATGCCTGGTATCTTGAGTTAAATGTTCACATTTAGAATAATATATTGTGAGAATGTGACTCACCCTACGCTACTGTGTGCAGTTTCGCATGAGCTTTATAAATCTCTCAAGAATTCTCGGAAATGGGTTTGTAATGGAAACCTAGAGTGATAACCAAGAAATTCATCCAGCGAAATTGCACGAGCCCGTGTTGTAACAGCTGCACTCCACAGCGGAGAGTCACGTATTCAGTTGGAGCCAGTAGACAATTGTATGTAGCGAGGCGTAGCACCACGAACTGGAGGGGGGCGAAGGAAGGAAGCATGGCTGACCGGTCCTTCTCCCTCCGTCCGCTGGAGCAATCTCTTGTTTGGAACCGTGTGCTGAGAGCTTCTACTCTGACGAAAACGAGGGGCGGTGTGGAATGTTATCGCCTCAGAACCCTCGTCTACGGACGAGTGAGTGGCTTATAGCAGAGAGAGAGAGAGAGAGAGAGAGCCACCTTACGCACCAGATGGCCTCCAAGCAGTGACAGGTGCGTGTCTTAATTAGCTCGGCATTGTAAGGCCGTTTTCACTTTGCGGCGACAGATGGCGGTTGTGAATATTGAGGGTCTAAAACAATAAAACCGCTAACAATGAGTATAATGTTTTGTTTATTTGTGAATCTGGTGGATATGGAGTGGCGTATTTGATAATATTTAAAGAACTTGTAGCGTGCATTCTTTGGTATATACAACACCGAACACTTCTTACTAAATAATATATCAATTTAATTGACATATCTTTTCCTTTCTATAAAGATAGTTTCCGGTTTAAAACAAAAACTAAAACGTCGGACTCATGTGCATATTTTAAAGTGTAATTTTTTTTATTAAAAATATTGTGTTAAATGAAAATGGGACACGGGACCCAGAATCTAACTCGGGATCCTAAGCTTAACGCGCTGATGCGCTACCAACTGCATCACCCCGTTCGTGTCTGTGTCCTGTCTACCATTGACATTCAACATTTTTCATTTAACCATATCTACCATTATTATTCAACGTAACATAACCATTCTTTTTCCTGGCGGTGTGGTTCACAGCAATATATGAGATTTCTGTGTGTTTTAAATTTGTGTGTCCTAAACTTTCTCTGGTATCACAATAAATAAAAATTGTCTCAGCAGTACATATTAATATTATATGTACTTATGTTCGTTTGAAGTGAGTTTAATGTATTCTTAACTTCCATTAAATTTCCTGGCTGATATATATTTTTGAGTCTCGGGCATTTTCGAATTACAGAAACCATCTTATAATTTTTTTTTTCATAAATGTGATTCATGCGTCTAATTTTGATTCTTTTTTTGAAACAAATTACGTTTAATCATAATTTTAACTACTATTTCTTCCATTAAATATACTAATTCGAGTTATCATCCTGAATGTCTTTTCAAAATGGATAAAAATTTGGTTTATTGTTAAAATAGTTTTTGTGAGGAAATACAATTCGTAAAATTTTACTTAGTTTATCTATATCAAAGACAAAACTAAGAGATTTTCTTAAAATAATAGTTTTATAACTAATTTTGATGTCTTTCTTAACCATCACTAAGAATGTACACAACTTTTAATCTAAACATGTATCTTTATAATCAGGAAAGCAAATTCTTCGCAAAATATGTCCCTTAGAGAGGATGCCAAAATCACGTGTCCCACTCAAAACTATATCAAAAATTTGATAATACGTCTTGTTTCCTACAGAATGCGCTGATAGACTAAACCACTCACAAATTACATTCTCCATGAGTAATAGTTGACATGAGAAGCAAAGAGACCGTTGCTGGTGGTGCCATCTGCACACACACGCGCGATGGCGTGTTGCAGGCGCGCGTGTAGTGCTTCTCGTGTCGACAGTTTCTCGACTCAAGATGCTCCCTGAGGAAGACGTATTCCATACAAGGTTCAGAAGGGAATCGTCCATCATGGAATCTATATAAGGCGGAGAGCACATAATAGCATACCCCAGTCGTACGCTCTATGTGAAGCGTGGTGTGTTACTAACTCTTTCGTTATTGAATATGAGAAATTATTTCGATAGAATGTTGGTTTCATATGTTATATCATTAGCTCCTTGTGTCATGATTATCATAATTTTCAACTAAATTCTCATTATGTACACTTCACTTAAAATTAAAATTCATTTAATCAAATTTTTTAGTTGTTAGAAATACAGAAGCCAAAATTTCGACTCACAATTACACTTCAAGTTTTTTTCTTTTTCGAGAGGAATTTTATCCGACTTGAGCCTACTCTGAACGGATTGTTACGGCACTAAACAATTTGAGACAGGAAGGTAATGCTACCATTGTAAACTTGCGTGTCTGGGAGAGACCGCGTCTTATTAGACAGAGCTACCCACGTTTCGGCCATCTAGCAGTGGGGTCGAAACACCGCGACTTGGGTCTGCAGCAAGAGAACGACAGTTTAGTTCCGTACGACTCTTGACACCCTGAAGAAAACCACAGCAGGTAGCCGAAACGTTGGTGGTTCTGTCTTATGAGACGTGGTTTGTCCCGAAAAAAAACAACAACAACCACGTTTATATTGATACGAACTTGTTATTAGCCGAAACGTTAGTAGTTTTGTATTATGAGACGTGACATGTCCCGAACAAACAAGTTCGTACTAACTCCGGCCGCCGAAACCTACGTTTATACGTTTCTATTCGCTCGCGGAAGCTTAGGTTTACAACATTATTATTGGTTTTCAAGAGTTTGCAGTGATGTATTTTTCATAAGTAACAGCAGTGAGTCAGTTCAAATCAAAGTATTGAAAAGCATCTTAACAAATTGAATAAACAAAAATCGTGTGGTGTCCTAAATATAACCTTAAACGGAGAAAATGATAGTCATATGAAATATATTTCAGTATTGGCCACGATCTCAAATAAAGCATGTTTTTATCGTGAGAAACTTTTACAAATGACGTTAAATTATCATTTTCTGTGTTGGATGCTATCACTTCTCAATTTAATGCATTTTTTTATACACAATTATTGTTTATAGTATATTTTATTGATACATAATTTCCAGTGAATGGGTTGATTGTGAGAATGATATGCAAAAGATTATAATTGTGACTCAAAATAATTCTCGTATTCATGAAGTATGGTATTGCCAAAACTCATTTTTTTGTGTAGAGGCAACCCAAATATATTGGCTTATGGTACAATCAGATGAATTCAATAGAGCAATTTGTTTTCAGGTGTGTCAATATAAACTGTTACAAACAGCGCTCCATTAATTTGAGCTCATTACAATGGAACAAAAGGATGCTTTACTCGCATATTTCAATAACAGCATTTTTATTCTTCACGGTAACATGCTGTCGTACATTGTTGTGACAAAATAATGTGTTTTTTTAGTCATTCTACGTATTCATTTCTAAACATTCTATTGTGTACCATATTCGTTTTTTATATTAAATTCTATAGAAAATTCAGAGTGAAAAATCGCGTGATTTCAGCTTTTAAACACATACGGATATTGATTGAACAGGCAGATAACATATTTTTCAATTTTCACTACACATATTATTCTTTTATTTTGAAATAAAAATTACAAAAAATCATGTGTTTATTTGCATCTGTACGACCTTCTCACATCGCTATCCAGTTGCTGGGAAACTTAAATACCCTTCTACATTTTTGAAAATAATAAAAACGGAATATTTACTGTATACTGTCTCTTTCTCACTCAGTAACTCTGGCTATCAACAAACCACAAATTTCTTGATCCGTTTTCAAGTATTTAATACATTTAAACAGTAATAAAAATGTTTTACAGAGTAGTCCTTGACTGAAATGCATGCACAATCGCAATTTTATTTATACCTGGTAAAGTTACATGATGATAAAAATAGAAAATCATCCATATACCCATTCACTGAAAATCATCCATGGGTTGAATTGTGAGTGACGATACATTGTTATCCATGTCTGAGATATCTATGCTTGGAGCCTGGTTGGCGCGAAAACCCAAAGGGACCGAAATACATCACCGACTGTCATTTGCTAATCACTTTTCTGTATTCAAATCTACAAAAGTTCATTTCCAATAAATAGCTCGCTTACAGGGACAACATTAAATCGTTCCCTATTTTTAACCAGCAATACTTTGTCTATTGCACTTAAATATATGATTGTTCACCGAGTACACTAAAGGGCTGCACGGTTGCACTAGACTTATTATTATTATTATTATTATTATTATTATTATTATTATTATTATTATTATTATTATTATTATTTAATTCTTAGCTCAAGGCTGCATAAGAAACGATACGGGACATGTCAAGCATTCTCTTCTATGATTTGAGTTAGTATTTAGAAGAACTTCCGGCCGGTAAGACATGTTTCTGGGATGACAGCTTTTTGCATAGGTAGGAAAAGGTATCGAGGGAGGTTCAATTTTTCTAGATTTCTGAACAGGTCTGTGAGGATAATGCCAGTTGCCTAGATAATGATTGGGATTATATCAACTCTGTCAGTCTTCCACATCCTTTCGATTTCTTCTTTTAATTTGGAATACTTGTTAATTTTCTATGCAGCCTTTGTCAGCATACCGTTGGTGTTCGGTATGGCTACATCTGTTATGAAAGTGACCCGATCTTTTTTTCCTATGGAACACCAAATCAGGTTTATTATGTTCCACCGTCCTGTCCGTCAATATTGTTCTGTTAAATAGCAGGTAGAACTCTACATTTTCCAGGACAGGTCTAGGATTGAACTTGTAGTACGGAGTCTTCACTTCGAGAATCCATTATATGCGAGTTAGCCCCTGATGTACAATCTTGGCAACTTGGTCGTGACGTTGAAAGTAATCTGTTCTGGTCAGTGCCTCGAATCCACTAACATGCTGGATAGTCTCTAACTTCTGAAAGTACCGGCAGCAGCGATCGTCCTCCACTGAACCGTCTTTTATTATGTATTTTTTCATATATTTTGTACGGATGACCTGATCTTGGATGGCCAACATGAATCCCTCCGTTTCAGGGTAAAGATCACCCTTCTTAAGCCATACGTTTGACGCTTCTATGCCAACATGTGGCAAACTGAGTTCTTGAGGGTGTTTACCGCGGAGGGCCATGCTTTTCCATTATTATTATTATTATTATTATTATTATTATTATTATTATTATTATTATTATTTTATTTAGTTTTCTCAACTTGTGTTGGTTTTTCTCTCAGCAGTGGATTATTAAATCAAGTTCTGCTGGAAGGAAGAATCTATTTCAGGTCCAAGAACTTTCTGGTAATGTGGGCTGAGGACAGAAGGACGCTGTGTTGCAATCTACTAATTATATTGGTGTTGATTTTGAGTTTTTTAATGGAGTCGACCAGGGATTGGGGTACTAGTCCTAGGGTAGATAAAATGATAGGCACTATGACCACTTCTTGAACATTACAGAGTTGTTTTTGCCTCAAAGGCTAGTTGTTGGTATTTTGATATTTTGTCGCTCTTTGTTGTTGTTTTTTAGATTGTTGTAATTTACGACAGCAAAATCGATGAGATACACTTTTGATTCTTTTCTTTTCCAAAGAATGGTATCAGGTCTGTTGTGAATTGTTGTTAGGTCAGTGAGAATGCTTCAGTCCCAGTACAAAATATTTGCTTTCAAATCGTCTTGCAGGACTGGTTGAGGTTTATACAGATGGTCTGGTGGTATGGGATTCTTAATGAAGTTCAGTGATTTTGCAATTTCCAGGTGAATTATTTTTTCCATGTTATTGTGTCTAGTTTTGTAATCATTTTGGGCCAACTGTGTGCAACCAACAATGATATACTCGAGAGTTTCTTTGGTTTGGTTACATCGGCGACATGAATCTGTAATTCCGATTTCTTTCAGGATTATTTTCCTGTAGTTTCTGGTTGGTGTGACTCCGTCTTGCATTGATATTATGAAGCCTTCTGTTTCTGGGAATAATTTTCCGTTCATTAATCACTTAACTGATTCTACTTTATTTATTTTGTTGTTGGTCAGTTGGTTGGGGTAATTCCCATGTAATGGGTTATCTTGCCAGGTTGTCATTCTATTTTTTTGTATTGGTTGGGGTAGAGGATCATTCAGGTGACAGGGTGTATAGTTTTTATCACTGGTTGTAATTGCTTGGTGTAGTGATGAGGTATACGCTTTGTTCTGGAAAAACGTATTGAGGATATATTTATGTATTTCATGGAGGTCTTTCATTTGTATCATGCCTTTTCCGTCCTGGTTACGTGGGATGAACATTCGTTCTAATGCTGATTCAGGATGGTGTTTGTTGTTGCTTGTCATCGTGGTTCTGATTTTCCTCTCTAAATTTTCCAGATCTGTTGTTGACCATTTTACTATCCCAAATGAGTAGGATAGTATTGGAATGACTAATGAGTTTATTGCTTTCGTCAGGTTACGTGAATTTAAATGAGTTTTTGTTTCCATCGTTCTCATGAATTCTTTCGTGATGTGTTCCTTGACTATTGTGCGTTCTGTTCTTTTTGTTTGCATCACACCCATGTATTTGTACAGTTCATTAGGTTCTAGTTGTACTATCTTTTACTTAATGTACGGTGTTGTCTCTTTATCTTTACCACGAACAAGGTTTTGTAATTTACATTTATCTATTTCAAATTCCATTTTGATGTCATTGCTGAATTGTTCTATAATTTTCACGATTTTTTTCAAACTTTCTGCAATTCTTGCGTAAATTTTGATATCATCTATGTACATTAAATGTGTGACACAGTATGCAATTGCAATTCTTCTTCTTCTTATTATTATTATTATTATTGTAGCTTCTGTATTCTATACGCTCTAATATGGTCCTACAAAATGAATAACATACCAGTTTTATGTATCTACAACATTAATGAATATATAATTTTTATGTGAAGAACTTATTCCGAGACCATTGGGTCTACCCCGTTTATTATGATGAAAGATAATCATTTTTGAAAAAGAGGTATAATGGTATTTAATTGACGAGGAACCAAGAAGACGAAGACGATTGAAATTAAATAATTCAGTGACAGAAAAATATCTTATGTAAAACAATTCGGAAAATGATATAATTAATAAATAAATTTAAAATGTTGTAGAATGTCAAATAAAACTAGAAGTTTCTTTAAATTTTTTCCATTAATATTTCCGAAGATATTTTATATCCCATAAACAAAGTGAGAACAATTGCAAATAGTTAATTAAATATTCTTTCTGTGTATGGTAAACAAAGGTTTGTTTTCCAATTTATTCCCAATTTTTTTATGAGAAACATTTATTCAAGCTTTAAAATCTATTTAACACCAGTACCTTAGTAAACAATGATTCGAGAACATGACTAAAATCATAGCTTAAGCAATTCGTGAATTTAATCAATCGTTCAGCAGTAAAATTCCTCGTTTGTAAGCGCACCCAGCGTTCCTTTTGTTTCAGTTTCGAACTGCCAACAGGACACAATAGAGTTCACCACGCATGTCCAACAGCTTGCATCCCTTATTAAATATTATTATTTTACCATGCGGGTACTGGAGTTCCGTTGAAATGAGAGGCCTGTGCTACCACACGGTCGCTTTCATTAAAATACCAGCCCTGACATGTTCATTACCCCACCCGCGTACAGCACTCTCTTTCGCTTGTTTTATACTCACGATTATTGGATTCAAGCGATGTTCCGGATGATTTCATGACTGATCTTTCGTCGTAAAAAAAAAAGAGCTCCGAAAAAAAGGGTTTGTGTTGTTCTGTAAAGGTGGAGTATGGAATTGATATTAAACGTTGTCAAGTGTTTTTCTGTGATTGAATATTTTGCATATGCTCTGTTGTTATCTAAGAGTTTTTGTGAATTTTCATGGAACATTATTATCTACAGAGCGCATAGTTGATTTTAAATTTTACTGAGAAGAGAAATGGATATTTTTGGATTATGATTCGTTTATTATTCTGCACGATCAAGTTTGAAATTAATACCTCGACAATGAGGATAATAATCGCTAGGTAGGATGATGATTTTCTCGATGGACGGCTGTGAATTAAGTCTCGTAGTGTCACGAAAACGCAACTCGTGTCTCAAATTCCAAATTCACACATAGTTCTACTAAGCTTGTTGTAAAATGATTATCATTGTAAAGACTTGTTTTTGTAACTTCTTTACACTTAACTTGGATAAAAGTGTGATAAATATCTAGCCTAAGTAATACTAAAGTAATAGAAAAGTACTTTTTGTGTCTTATTAATTACAAATTCCTTGGTATTCTGTATATATTATAACATGTACCGACCTACTTTTATTTTAATCTTAGTAGAGTGGCGAAATGGTAAATCCACCTGTGCCTTCGGGCCCTGATCAATTGGAACCCTGAACTCACAATAGATAAAGGTATACTATGCAACTTTAAACAATTAATAAATTTTGTTACTATTAAATATTGTTAATAATTGATTATCTATTTGGAGGGTTGACGTATTTTATTTAAAATATAATATTTATAAAATTTGTGAGCTATGTGAGGAGCACACAACAAAAGAAAGTTGGCAGCAAATTCAAATAAAAATTTCTTGGGAATTGTTGGCAACATAATGAGAATAACACAGGAATTGCCTGACTCCGTGATTCTTGCATCAAAAGATTCTCAATAGGAGTGGTGGAAACGCTGTGTTCCACTTGAATAATTCATGGGAACCACGATAAATTCAGCAAGTGGATAGAAAGATTCCATACTTTTTCCACTAATTATTTGTTTGTTACGTTGTGTTCAGACATTTTTTGTGGTGTTATGTTATGAACCATCTATGAATAACATACTATTTGTGCACAATGAGTGACATATCTCAATTGTTGGAATTCTGCGGAAAATTTCTTCCAACCTCATAGGTCTATTCAAATTCTACGTTTTTTGAAAAAAAAATACATGAAATGGTTGGTCATAACATAATCGACTTTATTAATTTCAAGCTCTTTTATATTTAATTATATTTGTAATCCACGAAGCTGTACTCCTCACCAGAACCATGTACAGAATCTCCGTAATATTACGTAATATTCACGACATCGATAAATAATCAATAGGTGGTCAAGCTCACGTCTCGCAATCGATCGACCTCGCAGCCCGGAGCACACAAAGAGATTTGAACTATTATGGGCATTCATTAGTTCTTACAACTTCGTCTAGAGAGATAACTCCACTTCGCCTTAGTACTCTCGTCAGTCGGCAAACATGCCGACCCTTTTTCTCCTTCAGCCTGCACCAGGACACAGCTGAAGGCATTATTATCTACTTGAAGATCTTTTCTACAATTCATCGGTCTTCAATCCAACTCAAAGCCATTCAACTCGACCTCAACTACAACGTCATCCCAGCTGAATTTCCAGGATCATCTCATCACAATGTATCATGGGAACTCAGTTTTGTATCATTATTTTCTTTCACATTCACATAGTATGTCTCATTAAATCGTTGGCCAAATTTAAGAATATGGTCCCACAAGGGTTCGAAAAAATAATTTATATCATAATACTACAAATATTATTGCGGTTCTGAAAATATAAGCCGTATTCTTCGCTCTTCATATTTACGGTAGTTATAAAGAAATATTGTTCCGCACTATTTTCTTCTCTCCGCCACCGTTTATATTAGTAAGTTAGGGTATGATAATTATAAACAATTGTTCGGTCACAGTCGGCGATGTTAGGTTTGTTAGACCCGGTGATTCCGTTTTAAGAAAATCTGTTGTAAGTGTGAAGATGGAGGCGATGGTGGAGGTAGCAGCACTCGCAGAAGGATATACGAAGAATGAGGTTAGGATAGGACCATAATGTTAAATTGGTCCGAATCGTTTTGTTGGCAGCCAGAGCTAATTCACATCTCATCCAACTTACCTTATTCTCTACTTATTCCAAACGTTTGGTCCTTCGAACCTCATCATCCTTAGTGCAGGTACATTCAATGAAATTATCTGCACACGTTGTTCTATGAGTTTATTTTATATGAATCCTTGTATAGCAACATGATTGCAAAATTTGTAACCACCAGTCTTTTTAATTTTTATTGATGCCTAAACAAACTGGAAATGATTTTCTGATACGCTCTTAATATTTTACTTTCCGGTTCGATACATGTTTTACTGAACTTCATTGGTTTTGCATCACGATTGTTGATGAGGAATCTGCACGTAGCTGCAGACAGCATGGTATTACAGTTTGACTTAAGGGTTTTGAAATAAAAAAGTGATTCTAGTAGCATTACGCAAAGAAAGTGGTTGGATTAAATAACATCCTCTTCGTTATTCCAAGATAGAAGAAATACAGAAAATATTGTTCTAATTACAATTAGCATTAAGACCTCACCGTACAAGAGGCTTCATTATTTCCACAGATACTAGTTAAACTGTCGTTGTGATGTAACCACAAAACATAAAAACTAAAAATGTATTTAAATATTTAAATAAAATATGATTTTTTTGAATAATTTATTTCGTCTCCTTTAATTACATACGTCTTCAGCGACCTCTATAAACGTGTAAGTTTGATTGCATACAAAATAAAAGAACACAATTATTGCACTAAGCAAACAGCTCCCATCCCCCGAAAATCGAAATTTAAAGAATGAAATTACACGCACCACCCAAAACACAAATAATCTAGAAAGAAAATAAATTATGTATTCTTCACTACAGTTACCTTCAATTACATGAACGTCAACATTAGATAATTTTTAAAATTGTTGTATATATGGATATTTTCTTGAATTCATTTTCTGTTTCATATGTAATTAATTAGTCGTTAGGGTGGTGAAGGATATATTAATGGTTTATAAGTTCCACGCACTCTAAGAAAATGAGAAATAATGAATGAATAAACAAATAAATAAATTAACTTTATTGTCAAAAAAGCAGTTTCAAACTGCGTTGACAAAGTGGGGGATAACAAACTAACTCTCCGTAAACAAGCATGGGACTGTCCCATCAATTCCGATCAAGGGCCCAAGGACAGTGGCGGATTTAATACTAATTTTTTAAAAAAAGATACATACTGTTATCAATTTATTATTCCAAAATAAATCGAAGATATAATGTGCAGTCCAAATTCGGGATTAATAAATAATTAAATGTAGTCGCAAGTACGAGAATTTAATATAGTCATAACTTGGAACATAAATAGTTTTGAAAATTTGCAAAAGATGACAATAATCAAGAACAATTAAACAAACAAGGTATATTGTGATAATAAAACTGTGACAATACTCTTCCATTGCCATACCAATTGTTATGGAAACAAATGAGTCACATGAACACGCATTTTCCTGATTCTAACTTTATTTGAATCATCAGCTTGAAACAGTTGAAGCGACGTTTCCACGCCAACCGGAATAAGCGGCGTTTGTTCCTTTAACGTGGATACTTCTGTTCTTGTTCTTCGTCAACTCTCTTCTCTTTACACATCTCTACCTCATACTTCCACCTTCACATCGCAACCCATCTCCCAGTTAAGCTAATGAAAGCCCACTCTCCTAAATGGTACGAACCTTGGCGGGAATTAAATTGCTTTTATTTTATAAACATGAATCTGGAATGAATCTGATTTGTATGGAAAAGGGGACAAGGAAACACAATTAAGAAGCGGAGAGGTTATTCTCTCCGGCCAATTAAAAGCGTACGCTCAGTGATTTTTTTTTGTTCCGAGGACAAAACCAGCACCGAAAATCAACCGAGAAAAAGAGCTTTGAAAACGGTGGTCTGACCACAAGACGTTTGTGGTTTCTCGTTGAGGTTTGAGTGGTACACGAGATTGGTGAAAAGAGATGAAATTATTAACTGAGGGTGCTTTTCATCTTATCTAGAAACTTTTGCTGAATTTTTTGAATCCGCCTCTGCCTTAGGGCCCTTGATCGGAATTGATGGTATGGTCCCTTGATTGCTTCCGGAGAGTAAATTAGTTTATTGTCCTCCACGTGGTCATACGCAGTTTGTACTGTTTCTTGACAATAAATTTATTATTATTAATATTATTATTATTATTGACAGATTTTTTTCTATATCATTTCATATATACTGCAGACGACGTCCATTCATTGGAATTTGCTTAATTATTTTTCAATGTAATATAAGCTGTAAAATATATTTCTTAATATGGAATTAATTTTATTCAGGGGAACATTAAAAATATTTATTGTAAATTTTTATAGCATTGAAAAAACGTAATATAATTGAAGTACAGAGCTATAATATTCGTGAAGTGCTCCCCATCCTTAAATGTGAGTTCATGAAAAACGATATAAAATCATTATCGGAGAATATTTTTATCAGTGAAATAATTGAATTTTCATAAAATTAGTTACTTTGTGCGTCTCTTTAATCCTTTTCAGATTTTTTAATTTTAATATTTTTGTTCGTTCGGTTATTGTACTATAATTGTTTTAAGCAATCCATACCATAGCCATATTTCTCTTTGGTTTTACTTTTACTGGGCTCATTGTAAATAAAATACAAATTATACATAACATTTTCTGGTGAAATAGTTGCCAATGATTCTAAAAATAAGTATCAATTGTTCCATTTATAAGACATTTTCCGTCAGTTTTTGCAGGAAAAGCCATTTCCGTAACTTGTCTTATTTTAATTTAAACCTTAATCATATTCTTATAAACAGTTCATTTTTGTTTGGTTAGTTTTAAATACCACCCGAAAGAATTAGTGAAGATTTTGGTGTGTTTCATGATGTTCATTTATGATATGAGTTACCTGGCTTAGTGTGGTACTTAATAGGATTTCTGTTATATGAATTTATCTCGTGTTCGGGGGAAGGGAACTTTACGGATTATAGATAGCTTATTAGCGCTAATGTAGAGTGAATGTATTATCAATGTCCTAGAGTTACGTGTGAAGTGAACTTGAGATTTTCTAAGATTTGGAGTGTTTATTTTGCTAGTTTGGTTCAGTATATAATATTGTTGTAAGAGGTTTGTATGTTTCTTGGGAAGACATATCTGTGTGATGAGAATATTAATTTATCATTCGCGAATCAGGATATGTTTACATTTCGAAGGATGGGAACATCGCTTATGAAAATATTTAAATTTTTGAAGTATGTATCTAAGTTTATATAATCGTTCATTGTGCCAAAACGTGTCAAACGTTTCAGTAGTATAAAAAAATATGGCAAGGTTGTTCTTTTTAACATTCTATTGATTTCAGTGCATCATTCTTCAGCTGATTTCAATTTGTATTATGTGATAGCTAATAGTACATGGTTCCAAGCGCTCAAGGGGTATTGTATTAGCGGAACAGAAAGAGTTCTGGACCATGTATACCATACTTTCGACTGACATCTTCCTTGTGTTCTCATACTTCCAACCTTATCAAACGTTCAGAAAAAAAATATTTAACGAGCATAACACTCAAAAGAGGAGAAAGAAATGAAGCTCAAGATCGCATGGTCGTGGGGGACGTTTATATTATAAATAATAAGAAATCAAAATATATTCATGAGATGGATCTCAGAGTTTGTGTAATTTGATCTGATTTATCATATTTATGTGCATTCAACATTTTAAACTCATATGATTGCATACGAAGACAAATTAGTTTATATTATCCCCACTATTTTAGTTTTGAGGAGTAGACGGGAGACCAGTGTCTTAAAATCCAAGGTTATAGTTTCATGTATCGTGTAGCTATGGCCTTGTTGGAATCATGTCACCACAGAACATTGTTCTCGAGAAATATTTTATAGAACGAAATAAAAAATAAATTCAAAAGCAGCGAAACACACCACGTATGTCATCTGTTATACGACCCACCAAACTACATCAGCCGTTTTATATTTCATCTACTTTAATAGACAACTCTCTTTCTTCCAGTGTTGTAACTCAGGCAAAATGAATGCCAGTGCAATCCTATATTTCCGCCGTTTCTCTCCCGGTGTAATATTGGAAACCGTAAATCGCAGGGCATTCGAAGCGGAAGCAGAATAAAGGTCCTTCGTCAAGCGGATATTGACCTACGGGTTGCAAGCAGTGCGTGCGTATAAAAGCGAGGGAACAGACGGTGGCAATCAAAGTCCAACGCCATAGAAGAATATACACATTTTTTTAGATTCAGCTATGAAGATACCGAATCCTTTAATATAAGTCGTAGCAAAGAGCTTAGGTTATCATTTTTTCCCAAAGTGTTTCTGGTTACTGTAAAACAGTGTCAGCATGGCTCAGTGTCTGTAGCACTGTCCTTCTGATTGGATGGACGGAGTTCGATCCCCGGTGGGGTATTCGACTAATCCTATTTATACCCAGGCCAACTAAGCCTGCTGTAAAACGAGTATCTGGAGTACGCTGAAATTTTATATTTTCCTCTTCCTTAGAGTCCTTGATCGGAATCGATTGGAAGGTCCCTTGCTTGCTTCCTGAGAGTATATTAGTTTACTTTCCTGCACTTGGTCATACGCACTTTGTTTACAATAAATTTTTATTTTTTTATTTTTTTATCTCGGGGTCAAACAGACTGGAGAAGGATGCTACTCATATATTCTCCTCCTTGTTCCTAGGCTTAATAATTGCGGTGCTTTAACCTCCGTCAACCCCGTGGGCAGCATCGGGGTCGGTTGTGCATCAGCTTGACTTTCTTTTTGTAAAATTAGATTATATTGTATGTTACGGCAATTAACTCTATTTTTGAGCTTAAATTTGTAATTTTGTTGATAAAGTAAAGTCGAGTAATTTTTATTTCTTACTTTAGGAACGTTTGATAATCAGATCTCCGAAAACTAAGTCCCTGTTAGCTCGTAAAACATTTTTGACTCAGCTTTTTATGTCGTTAGGTACTTCGATTTTGGATTATTTTACGGGTTTTCTAGTTAATTGATGACGATTTCTTATTGCGATAATGATATATCGGCTTCGATACGATCATCGTTACGATGTAATATTGACATACGCTTGTCATTGTGAAATGATTCTAAAATTTATAAAATTTCATTTTCATAGGTTTCAACCAATTCTAGAATAAAATACAGACATTTTAACAACTATCTTTTTACATGAAACAAAGAGGTATAAAATAATTTTCTTATGAATGGCACAATATCTTACGATATTTCATGATGTGAGGTGTTCGTATTAATAAATGAAGAAAATCACTTTAGAATGATTTTTTAAAATTAAAGGTTTAGTCTTTATGGTTTGTGTCGATTGTCAACAAAAATTCTAATTTTTTTGAAAATTGGAAAATGATTTATGAAAATATTTGTGATAAAAAATCTGTGTGTGAGTGCTTATGTGTGTGTTGAGCGGCCAACGGTGACAGAACTGCTGCATTCAACGAACAAATCCACGGCAGCGCGCGCATTCGAGACCTTTGCATACCACTGCTCCATGCATCACTGAATTTGCCATTGTGAATCTGCTAATAAATGGAAAGTTTCGCTTCAACATCATGTAAAGTGAAATGACTGTTCTTAACTTTTATTGATCTGACAGTTTAATATCACATGTATTCCTTTCAATGTTATTTAAATAGTTTGAGAGATCTTGATTGGTAATCGTACATCCATCGTAACAAAAGTGCTCCCAATATTCATTTCGAATGAAAATTCTGAACGGAGGACAGAAGAGCATTATCATTTAATAAAAAATGGGAATTTATTTATGGGATATAGAGATTTTATTGGAACTCATATCCTATAAATAAATTCATATGCACTGAATAAGTAAACCATGGTTTGAACCTTCATTCGAATTTCCCTTCACGAAAAATATTTTTTGAATGCACTTTCTGACGATCATGATGTGCGTGGTCATACATCGGTACTGTACGAAACTCGTTTTACGATTGTTGGAAAATGTTATGAACATTTCCTGAGCCATCTGAGTGTAGCTCGTTCACCCAGATTTTATAAATGATAAGGACAAGGAAAGTGAATAAAAGTAAACAAACCCATATTGAATGGACGTCTTGACAGAACAAGTTGGAACAATATCATTTTATAGAGAACTAGTTTACCCGGTTCGGTGTCGCTCGGGAAATTCTCGTTGATTTAACACTATTTGAATCTTCTTTCTATTAAAGTTTGACAATTACAGAATATTTAGAGTCTACTACTATTATTTTACGTTCTTTAGTTTAAGAGATATGGAAAATTCGGTAAATACATATCCACTCAATGACCAATCTAAATTCTGTGTTGAAATAATTCTCAGTGGGCATTTACAGTACAAATGCAGTATTTCGTCAAACTTTTAAGTGTTTATCTTCAATACTTTTCTTGTTCCTGCTTTCATGAACTTGTCAATCAACACAACGCACTAAACATTCTCACTCTTTTGTACTTGTTTAAAATTTAAGCATCAAAATATAATTTTTTTATTTTATTTTGAGTAATATTTTTTAGTCTAACTTGTTTTGCAAAATAGTTTTACGCGTATGCTCATGACTTTTCATATCAACCAATAATCATAGAATAACTAAGTACTCTGTACTTCCATATCTGTTCCACAATGGAATAAACACATGCGAACACCGGAAACAACGATCGATGTTTATGAAAATTTCGCGCGGAATTTACAATGAAACCCTTGGTCGTCCATTCGAGCTGATAAGCTTACTTAATGGCATTGTATAACAACCAAACCAGAGTTGGATCACTCACGATTTAACGACGCAATATAATCAGAACGCTCGGTACCCTCAGTCCACATTTACACCAGAGTATACAGGGTTTCTGTTTGTGTTTATCTCAAGAGTCACTCCTAGAAATTGTAGCCCGGGATTTCTCACAAATTTCCAATCTCATTGAGTTCATACATCTCTTTTAAGCTACCATTTCTACCTTTGACTAGTCTCGTTCCTTTACAATGTATACCTTAGTCTAAAACCAAGGAAGAATTAAAAATGTGTCCGTTCCTTATATTAGTTCTACTCGACTATATTACTGCCAAATACCGTTCTTAGAACCGAAAATAGAATTAATTTTCTTTTTCAATGCTCATACATATTAATAGAATTGGATAATTCTAAAACTATCCTTATTAAATACATATGTTTTTTAAATACTTATCAACAGTTTAATACTGAAATATTTATTAGACGTATTTTCTTTATTTACGTTATTAGTATGACAAAATTTCACTAATATAAGAAAACATTCAATTTTCTGTTCATTTTGTTGGTTGCAGTGAAATAAAACAATGTTGACCGTGAATTCTACTTATAGCAAACTATGAAATACAAACCTTAAAACATGGATGAATTGTCGTGTGCTTAAAGCAGTAAGGCGCCAGAGGCATGTGGAAGCAGAATGTTTCCACAAATTCGAGTTAAAATTTTAGCCATATACTGCTGATACATGTTGCATTGACTTCCAATATTTGCAGTGATCAAACAGTGAATTTCGTGAATCATGTGCGGATAATGAATTATTTATGATTAATACCATCAAAAATCAATGGTTGCTTTGCATGACAGAATAGTTTGGTTATGTTGGGTTGTGACTCCAACCATATCGAAATTTATTTATTTAATGTCTTTTGGCGAGGTTCGGATCACGTCGCCCGCTCTTTCATCTAACCGTGACTCGAGTGAGGGAATCGGGACGGAGATATTTTGAGATCATCATACTCCAAAATCATCTTACTACTCCTTTATTACTGACCCCTGGTTCGTACTACCAACATTACTGACAAAACTCGCATCAGGAATGCGGACACCTGTAAAGGAGAAGCTCCCTCACCCGTTCAAAGCAATACTATCAACTGATCCAAACATTTTAGCTGCTTCATCACCTAGAGTAGATCAGGAAAGATGAGAGTGTAAACCTTCGTTTTAGTTCAATCAAGTATTTTATCCAGTAAATTTTGTGTATAATGGGGAAAAGTCATTTTTAAGCATATAAGCAAATGTTCTGTCCATTATTTACGTTAAAAAAATTTATGTAGAGCTGCTTTTTAATTGTTTATATAGATTTGATACATAACATCTCGAATCAAAAATTCACTTAACATGACATTGTTTATCTGGATATAAACGACAATTCGCCATAATCCATCAAATTCACGGGATAAAATTATTTTGGCCAGGTTTCGTCTCAATATGCTCCACTGTGCGACGTCACGAATCGTTGTTGAAAAGAGGTGTTCACTAGCCGCGTGATTGAAATACCCATCACTGTCATCGAGGTTTCTTTTGGTTTAAAACAAGCAAGTGACCGGAAAATCGCTTTGGTGGGGGTTACGGCTGCGAGCGGCGTTGTCACTTGAGTTAAAAGGTGAAGTATCTGTCACAGGAAGTGAGCTCACCCATAATTGCGTTTCCCCCGTTTTGACTGCGTAAAGAGTTTCCACAGCCGATGTATGTTATGGATCACTTTTTGCGAGAATTTTAGGTCGACCTCGTATCCTATGTACAACAGTATTGTCGTACACTGACTACGCGTGGACATAAATCTGCCAACTGTATTGACCTCAACCATACTGCCAGCACCAATATTCACTATCCCACGCAATGTACTCCATGGCTTCTCGGTCTCGGTATCAATAAGTATGTGATATCTTGAGTCCAAGTCACAATAAATTCATCCTTCTTAGTTCGCCCACCTTTCCACGATTTATTAAGTCATCTTTAGGGTTCTGTGCTACATAATAAAACCTCATCATAAGCAACCATCACCACAACCATTTATTAATATTCTCCTATACTGTTTATAACAATCGAAATGTTGGCGATCAAAGAAGGACGTAATCATTTCCTGATCGCAATTTGACGTTTCTATCCCTTGTCATCCGACAACACTGTCTTTCCATCCAGTACAAGTCATCCTATGTGTCGCATCGTAGTTCGTAACCCCCATTTGTTGTATGACAAAACAGTAGTCCCTCCAGCACTCCTTGTTGTCAATCCCGCACCGACAGTCGCTGCCAGCACCACACACCCCGACTCCAGCGTACCCACTACCTCTGACCTCATCCGCTCTCTCCGCGACGCGACGGCTGTGACATCTGGAGACGAAATCCAATTACCGAGTGAACGCACGCCGCTGCCGGGAGCACGACCCGTTGCCGAGACCTTTGTAACCTCACTCGCTACTCAAGATAGATACTCCTGGTAGTGGCACGGACCTAGACGTGGTAATGATGGAGGGAATGCCGTTGGCGTGCGGTTAGAACAACGTTGCTCGGGACAAAATTGTAGGAATTGCTAGGGATTAATGCGAGAGGAAAATATCTGAATTGGAATTTGAAAATACCTGATTGAAAATTGTTGTATAATACTCTTCAGTTGTCAAAAATATCGAATAAGAGTTTTCTAAATTCATAGACCTTATAGTTTCTATTGATAAATGCATATATTGCACGTTCTTTCTGAGATTTTCGAAAATATATTTATGATAATTTATGTCAATAGAGAGGGGAAATGGCATGTGCCCATCTTAAACAATCTTAGACATGTACTGTATTTTCTGTCCCCCTAAATTTTGGTGAAATATGATTTGTAAATTCGTAGTTTTTTTAATTTAAACGGTGCATATTTAATAAATTATATAAATCGTTCATTAAGCAGTCAAATGATTTAAGAGGTTAACATATTTAGCAGGATTCTGTTTTGATTACGTATGATGTGACATGCAGAGTTGTAAAATTATTCATATTTCATTCATTTCGTAGTTTCGAATGTAATTTATAAAAAACAAAAATTTATATTGTCTAGATTACATCACCTGAAATCTCCCACAACTGACCATTAACCAGAAGACGAATCAAGATGTAAACCTGGAATGAAGTGAAGATAATCGGTAACTTTCTCTCTCATTCCACTGCCACCTTTGGGTGCACGTGGTGACTATGGAGTCGTCGAGGAGACAGCAGCTGCAGCGAAGCAGCAGAGTCAGAGGAATGAGAAGAGAACGAACGGCGTGCGCGGAATATTCGCATAGGTCAGACGCAGCCTCCGGGTGCGCGGGTCGGCACGTTCAGCGGAGTCTGCTCCTGGCTGCTGTGACTCTAGAGGCGTTGCTGGAGGGAGGGAACAGGCCCTTGACGGAGAGCAAGGATCTTGTACTACTTGCGCATGCAATAGTGGAAAATGAACAGGGTTATTGGGTACTGGGAAATGTAGATGAGAAGGTGCAGGGTGATACTGAGGTCTTTATTAACTACCGGATTGGTTGGTCTGTTTTGACTTCATAGTTCAGGTGAGGTGAGTGCCCATTGTCCATTTGAATAATGACGAATATCAAAACTTAGGAGGAATCCTGTTGATCTTTGCATATTTGAATCAAGGACGATTTCAAAATCATTGTCAATTCAATTACCGAAGCAACTTCTTTTGTGTTTGACGTAGCTCTGGTTTAAAAAGGCAACATTTCTGCATGTGATATTTATGTATGGTTTATATTTAAAGTTTCATTTTATAATGTAATGAGGTTCAGACCGTCCGGTCTGCTCTCCCACATAACCACATGGGTTTGGGTAAAGGAATTGGAAAGGAGAGATATTGGGTTGTTGGGGAATGTAAGGTACCGAAATGACATTGGACTAGAATGTGTTATAGAAACCCCAGATGAAAACTTCATCGTTCGGCAAAAAGGGGGACCGAATACGAACCTTTCCACGACTACTACGCTTCTGCTGTTGGTAAATTCTTTTTTTTTTTTTTTTTTTGGCACATGTATGTCTCTCTTGTACCTCCACGTGGAGAAGATATGTGGTGACTCTCAATAACGCGAAAATAGTTACGAGACGGGAATAAAATCCGTGACGGTTGAGGAAAGTGAACGGGTGGTGTAGTGGTTAAAACCCATACGATCAAAATAGGAGTTCCGGGTTCGAATCACAGGCTTTTGTCTCAAATTTAACCTGACTGAAAGTGATTACATACTTTGTTCACTGTTTCATTCTATTAAATTGTAAAGAACGCAATTACCAGAAAACAATTATACACTTGTAATAATCTGTTAGCAAAGATCTTAGCAAACAAATCCTTCGCGAAAAGTCGGGTTTGCACCTACTGAAAAGTAGATTATAATTAAATATATGAAGTGATTCAATATTAATGTCATGGTACCAAGTATTATGTTAAGTTTGTTAACTGTCATATTGGTTCGTCTAATGTGAGTTGATTCTTGAGACGAATGTGAGGAAATGATAATGCAAGAGTTTGTATAAACTTTTCAGGAATTGTAACATTCACAAGAAATGAACATGAATTGGTTTTCGCACTCAATTCTTGGAAAAGTTGTATTAAAGTAGGGACGTTCTGGTGAAAAGAAAAAAAAATCAATATGTTGCATACTAACATACGCATTAGCTTTTAGCACAGAAAAAGAGAAACTTTTCTGTATCAATGCTTTAACTGACATTGTAGATCGCCCTTATATTTACCAGAATATAACATATGGAAGATCTTGACCTCGTAATTCAAGGTAGTATTATTCGGAATTATGATAATATAAAAATATTCCAGATCGCCAATGTCTCGACCGGTCTTTATCCGCACTCAAAATTGTCAACTATTCCTTGAATCGTTTTATAGTACCTAGTCGGAAGTTATCTCATGGATCAAAATAGTATGATTGGCTTAAGGCGGGACCTGCACTCCAAGCTTGTCAAATTACTGAGATGTATAATTGTTTACTTTATTTATATTATAATTATTTTAAAACACTATATGAATTATATTGAAGGAAAACATGATTTAATTTGTATCTATCAGTTAATAGTTTTGAAAACAATATATTCAGGAACTCAGTTAACTCCTTTGAAATGCATAAGATCATATAAAAGCATGGCGATCGAGTTCAGCTGTTGCATGAGCTATGCATCTCACTTTTGGAGAAGTAAAATTTCTTTCTCGAATGTCTGGTGACCTATAGAAAAAATTGTAGTGAAAAATACTACGGAAAATTTACTACAAATCAAAGTAATCTTTCATCACTTTCGTAATTTAAAGGTTGGGTCTTTTTTGGAAAATAAATGTCACCTCCATAAGACGCAATATATTAGACTATCAATTATAATTCCACTTATTTCCTTTAAATGACCGGTGAGGTATGTTTTTCAAGCTAAAATCACAATAAGACCTTGTTACTCGTTTTATTTATGCTAATTTAAGATATTTTAGTAATTTAATTCTACCTACGCTAGTACTAATCCTGGCCCGGGTTTTGCTCCGGTTTTCCTTCGGATAGAGGCGGATTTCTTGTACAGGTTCTCTAGGCTTTGTCTAGGGGTATGTTTATTGTAATAATAAATCGTGAATTTAGTGTTATTTGAATTCTTATACACTACACTCAGAATAATATATAGTTCGATAATAATTTGTACATGTGAATTTTTGCGGTAAATTACAAACATATTGACATTCTCTAGTATTATAACTAGCAGCTAGCTTTTTATCTTATCTAGGAATTTTTGCTTAATTTTTTGAATACGCCTCTGCCTTAGGGCCCTTGATCGGAATTGATGGGATGGTCCCTTGCTTGCTTTCGGAGAGTAAATTAGTTTGTTATCCTCCAAGTGGTTATACGCAGTTTTTACTGTTATTTTGACAATAAATGCCAAACCAATACTACCTTCAGTGATTGGTTCACGTGTCAAGTGCACTGAATTACTTGTAGAAAGATAATTACTTGGAGTTAATTCTTCAATCCCCGTCCGCAAAACCTACATTGCTTCCCCTTTTTCTTCAAATTTTTTTTTCGTGCAACGCGAGTGCAAATGGAAAACTGATGACCTTATTGTCATGCGGCCTCCGTCAGCTTTCGGAATTTCATATTCACAGAAGGATAAGCCATTTGACTACGTAGTATCCTCCTCGCCAAACACATGAGTTGGACCGTTGAAATGAAATTTGGAAGTCATGAGTTGGGCTAATGATCTGAATTCCTAAGTCGGTATTTCATAAGAATATTGAAGTAAGGCGGAATTACAGACTTAATAACTGGGAAGGTTTTCTGTTGCAAAAAAGAAGAGTCATTTGCTAACATTGTTTCAAATATTACGAAAAACCGAAGAGAGACGAAATATGGAGAATATGTGCATAAAATTGAAATCTCTCACGAAGTTATGAGAAAAATACGGAACTCATACATCTGATACCGGTTTGAAGTATAGATTTATCTGCTTTGCAATACTAATTTACGTTGTTAATAATATCACATGTGGGTAAAGCGTTTTAGTGATGATGCACCTCATATATATTCAGGCATCAGATTTGCATAATTGAAAATAGTGTGCAAGAAGCAAATAATGTAAAAAATTGAAGAAAATTGAGATAACATTTTATGTTACTTCAA
This sequence comes from Laupala kohalensis, assembly GCA_002313205.1. Classification (NCBI taxonomy): domain Eukaryota; kingdom Metazoa; phylum Arthropoda; class Insecta; order Orthoptera; family Trigonidiidae; genus Laupala; species Laupala kohalensis. Next base: position 111,601 of record NNCF01127050.1, read on the forward strand.
GCATTAAATACACCATACATTTCTGTATGAGATAAAAAGAGGATGATATACACATTTTGACAAATTGTTAGCGAACTTATTAAGTAAATATACGTAACATACATGTTTCACATGCTTCTTGTACTCAAAGATCTATTGAAGAGATTTGTAAAAATATAATTATTTTATACACAAATGTAATCTGCCATAAAGAAACCCGTTAAATTACATCATTTACTTAATTTTTATTGCACAGGTGAAATGTATATTTGTGCCAGTTTCATAACATTTTTGTACGATTTTGTATTTGAAGGAAAGACTCCACTGTCTTTAAAAATATTTTTAAGTGTGTAGTAGTTTCCTTGTTGATGAGGTAGAACTGGAATTGTTCCTGCTTGAAGAGAAACGGAACTGACCAAAAACTCACAAATCATTAGTGAATATTCGGGAATCTGATGCAGTAATTGAAGAAATCTTCTTTCTTCAATTCTTGAGTATGAGAACTTTAGTTTTTTAAGGGACATCTGAAGATACAGTGCTAATATCGATGTCTCAGTTCAGAGGCAATTTCTGGGTAAGGCTTTCTGGAGTAGTTTGACTAAGGTTGAAACGTAATGTTTCCCTTTTTCGTGTTCGTCAGGAATGAGGATAAGAAATGATTATCAAGTAATTATTTTGTTCTTGCACTACGAGAAAATTTGAATGTCATTTGCGAGGCAGGAGAATTAAGAACTTACTATTGAAAATGACTACCTGCCTGTTAAGAAGGGTTCCAAGCGTAGGCAAAATTTAAATAAAAAGTGGTCATTATCTAGTGCTTGCACTGAGGTATTCAACGAACTCCCCTGGTTGAATCTGTTACGATACTCAATGTTTTGAAGAAAACGATTTCATTTACCCGAGGGAAAAATGTGGGACTATTATTCGCAAGTTACTTCGACCAATTCATGTTGAATGAAGGAAAATGTCGATACAAGTTACAAAAACATTTCAAATAAATGTGTGTGTCATAAATAATTTAATCCAACATTTAAAATAAACAAATATATTTCCATGAAATCGTGATTGATAGGTCAGAATAATTCTTCATGTTTATTTTATTCGTAACGTCCGCGAGTGTTATTTATCGTTCGACATCTATTACAATGTGAATTTCCCAAATTCAATCTTCACCCTCCCACTAAACCACCGAATGTTTGAACATGGCTCACTCATGGAAATGGAATCAACCATGCAACAAGCCACAATATTTGTTCTTATTGGCTCTTAGTGACAATGAAAATAGGAGATAAATGCAATGATTAGAAAAGTGGTTGGCAACTGAAAACACACAACAGAACACAAATTGTTTAGTAGAAACAGATTTATTTTTCCTCGATGAAAATCAGAGTAAATAGTTTACGGTACAATCAAATGAAATAATTTATAAAGAGAGCTCGTCCTCCATTAACATGGTATTATAGTTAATATCTTCTTCTCTTGAATTGACCGTACATCTTACCATGCACGTTGCTTTATGTTAATTAGTCTAGATAATGAAACAATATTTATATATTGTTAACATTCATTACTCTGATAAATAATTATTTTCAATTTATATATAATTGATTTAGCTAGAATTAGAATTAGTTTCTTAATCATCAATTCGTTGCGGGGAAAAATAGTTGTGAATGCAAGAAAGGGACGGGTTATAATTATCACAAAAATGTCAATAATTTATATTATTAAAAATACGTCATTGCTGGTATAAAGGAGAAATAACTGTGTTTTTAAAACCATAAAAATAACAAGCAACAAAATTGCTTCATTTTTGTGTGAATAACCGATGCAGAAAAAGGTTGCGTGGGGGAATTTCGGCAAAAAGCACATGAACAATTTGAGTAGCTATGAATAAAATTGATCTTTATTGCTAGGCACTTGAGTTCAGTAAAACGTGAATCATTGCATCACAGGGTAGTGCTGAGTGAGATGTTGTGCCAATCTTTTTCCTGGAGGAAAAGATAAGTACAGTATGGACAAAATATCAAAGAACTGTGGTGCGTTTAATTAAAGTTTAACATAATCCTCAGATAGATGCCCCAACATGTCATCTTACAAATAGTAATTTTTCAAATTCGGACGAAACGCATTCCAGTTGTGTCTCAAAAAAAAAGAGTAACATGAAAATATCAGACTTTAATTTTTCTTAATTTAAAGCTTCGAAGAGGTCCTTATAATATATTTCTAAATTGCTAGTAGCGAAATTTTTTCTTAATTCTTAAATTTTATAGAATTCTTCTCTTTTCTTTTCTTTTTTTTTTTTTTTATGGAAGGGTTCCCATTACAAAATTTTCTTGGTAGTGAACCCTAAATAATTTTTTTTATTGAAAGTTTCTGTTTTGGACATAAAATAAAATAGTATGTTGCCCCATCTTTTTCAAAAATTGATATTTTATAACCATACTATTGCCACGTGCAATAACTTCAAATATTAGAGTTTTGATGGATCATGCTGAGAAAGGGGGGAGGAAACAGGAAGTAAAGGAAGTGGTGTGTGACGCAGAATCGTCCCAGTAGGCGAGTGGGTCTCGCCCTGAGTCAATATTGTGCGAGCGGCCGGCGACAGCGAATGAGCGGGTGGCGCAGCCTCTGCATCGCAAACACAACCCTGTGGAACTCCAACCTCTTGGTCGTCGCCTCACTTTTCCTCCTCTCCTTTACTTCACACTGTCCTGTCTTCACAACATGATTCGCTGCTATCCACTTGGTATTATCCCACTCTACTTGTACGAGTGGTCACTATCGCATCCAAAAACGTCTTGATAAAGCATCAAAGCTTGGTAACGATCAAAGAAGCAGCCTTAAATCATTCCCGTGCGGAGAATTATTTCCCAGATTCCCTAGGTAAAATTCTGGGTCTCGGTCATGGAAGTCAAAGGAAACAAAAAATATAGTGCAAAAAAAGAAAATTTAGCTACATTTGGGTGTTGCGATACGATCTTTCCAAGGACAAAAAATTTGAAGGTGGTTGAGATGGGAGTTGAGCAATAGAAGTGCCAACAAAATAATTTAATAACAAAAATCGCAACTAGCAAAATAAACCATTAAAATAAGGAATTCAAATGACAGAAAACTGGTTGCTCGGAGATGTAATTTTCCAAAAGCCTCGTTGTGCAGCCTAGACGACGCGTGGTTCATGTTCATTTGATGATTTGGGTTGAAGTTTAGTTGATGTTGATGAACCGGTAGTTCGTGGCCAAAATCCATGCTAGCAGATGAGCACGTGGTGAATTGACCATGAAATCATCTCGTGAGCCGATTAATTGTGATGAGGCCAACGAGTGAAACGTGATGCTCGATTGAAGACAATTCGAGAAGTCTTCTGTTTGAGAGACAGAGGATGAGCGAGTCGTCTCAAAGACGATGAATATCTAAATGTCGAAAACATGCTTACACGTGACGTCACGGTCGATCACGAATCGAACTGCAGACATCGATCGTCCATCTTGGTCGATGGGACTAGACACTAGAGTATACCAGAAGACCGTTTGAAATTGTCGTAACGAAGAAACATATAATCAAGATTCTGTACATTTCTTGACGATTTATCTCGTTTATAAATACAACATATTTCCCCTTATTTCTTCTTTAACTCAAAGGCATGATTTTTTAATAAACCTATGAGATTTCAGGAAATAATCCACAGAAGCTCAGCTGTCGAGAGATGTCACTCATTTGCATAAAAGAGCGTTGAGTCCACAGACTGCACTTGACCTATGTTGCTTGTTGTAGCCAAATTCGTAACATATATTTTTAATTTTCTGATTTTTTCGTAAGATTATGTTCCTATTTAATAACAAAATATAAAATGTTTAACTCACATACTCGCTGATATATTTTTTTAAAATTAATCTAACGTTAAAAGTTAAATATTCAGGAAGAGGTCATAATACCTGTAAATTTTCCACTTACGTTTCATCCTTAACGTGGAAATTTTTCGAGATTAATTACGGAAGAAAAAAGCGTGTACGTTCTTCCAGTACCTACTCCTGCATTTTTTTATTTCTTTATACTCGTTTTTGACGGGATTTAGAGAACAAACATTGATATGACCATGGTAGTCATTAGTCGCCTCATGATTAATTGTAGTATCTTTCCCGATACAATAAAAAAAACGCTAATGAAATGTTTCAAGATGATATTAGGAGTCCTTCAAAATAAGTTACACCAGCATTTGTGTGTGTTTTGTAGCTCCCTAGAGTGTAACCAATAATTTCCTAGGTCTTACTCATATCTAAATGAAAGGTTAGACATGTCTTTTGATCGTATTATTGACTATATTTCGAATCCCTCGAAGTTATCGTGTCATTACTCTGAAATAACCGGTTATCAGCATGTTTTGTAGACAACGCTCCTTCAATTATGTTATATGAATGTTACTTTCCGATTTCTATAATTATACTCCATCAAAATAGCCAATTTGGATTATATTTTATTGGACCATTATTGTTTGCAAGAAAATGCAAAGTGGAATATATGCTCTGTTTATTGCTTTTTATTATTTTTCTTCAATCATTCTTATTGGAAAAGAGAATTCAATCTTATTGTTTGAGACGGATTAGTATTCCATTTTCGAAGTCAAATTATTTAACGGTAGTTATGTGAATTTGTTTAATTCCTTGATTGTTTTGTATTGTGACCAGGTTAAGTCAATGAAGCTTTTTTATCAGATTGACATTTTTGAGTGAGGTAGTTTGAAAGAAGGTTACACTGGCCCACACGGGAAGAAGTTACTAAATAACATGTATTTGAATGTGTACATATTGCATCCCTTGCTCGAATCACCGGGAGATGAAATGACATTCAGGTCTTCCTTCGACCTCTTAACTTACATAGGTAACATAGGTCAACTTAAACTGTTTTTAATTATTAAGTTTAAATGCTGGCCACATCATGTTTACCGTGTATCGAGGCTGAGAAATCACTGAACTCAACTTTTATGAATCCTGAAGGTAATCGTACAACCTGAAAATGGGACTTATCACTTTATATATTGTACGTTTATTTCAATTACTATTTTCAATTGTACAATTTGGGTGTACTTAACTTTACCAAATTGATGGTGAAGCTATATGCCAAGCAATAATTTCCTAATGTCTCACATCGTAAGAATAACAACAACATTTCTTCCACATTTTGCAAAGGAATTATGGAATAATTCTGGTCCTCGTATCCAGTGAATGAAGACCAGCTCGGAGAACATAGTATGAGATAAACGAATAAACCCGTCGTCATCTCACAACATTCACTTGATTGGGGTAGCTCACAGAAGCGGGGTTACGGTTTACATTGTCTTCTAAACAATTAGATTCTAGACATTTATTTAGGACGTTTTTTTCAATGGCATAAATATAACATGATAAAGTCAAATCAAAAGAAATATAAGAAAATATTGAACTACTTTTAAAGTCATAAATATCAAAGTTTATTGTACTGTATAATAAATTGTAAATACTGTATTCTAAGTGACTCAATCACCTTAGGACTGTGTCCTCTCATCTGTATTTCTTGCAACTTGGCGATCAATCCGTATATGAGGAGTGTAGTTCTTCTCTGACAGTGCAGCACCTACTAACTGATTGCAGAAAATACTCCAGAATACGGAGAAACATTGTTCTGGATTTACCATCAATTCTCGGGAACGAAATGGATCATTTTCATAAATTATTGAATTTCGTAAATAGATCGGGGCTCCTTCCACATATTCTCAGAAGATTTTTTAATTTGCATTCTTTTCTCCTTTTCCTCTTCCTTTTTCTCTCATTCCTCCTTTTCCTTTGTTTGCAAAAGTATAGTTTTCAGAATTTATTATTTTTTAATGTAATATATTAGGCAACTGCTATCTATCCTTTCCTATCAACTTTGTGTTTAGATATTTGATGAATTGAGGATTGTTATTTTAGTGGGTATGGTGAAATTACATTACCTGAAAATATATTATTAAAAAATATATATATAAATATTCTCCCTTTCTCTTGCATATTCATTTATGAAGCAGTCGGTTCAATAAGACACAGCTATTAAAAATCCACCCCTGCTTTAGAAAAAACTGTAGTTATAAGTCATAATGTACGAGTAAACTTATAATAAGCCTATTCATCGTTCTGGCATGTCAACAACTTTTTACCAAAGAGGCCTATTTTAATCAGAAATAATTTTATGTAATTCCTTTCCCCAATAGAAAAGATATAAATAAATTAAATCTCTTTAAACCCGCAGTAAAAATCTTTTTAATTTACTATTGTTTTTATAACGTGAAAGAATTATCAGATTTTAAGAAAATAAGTTAATGAGAGTTTCAATTTCCTGATAAATGTTGTTTTTCATATGACTTCGGATGATGTAAGTGATGTTAATCTCTTATACTTTTTCACTCCAATGTTATAGTACTCTAGATACTGGTTAAATTCTTTTCTCATGCATGTTGATTTTGTTACTTTTTGCTTTTTAATATTGTATTTCTAACTGTACTGTATTTCAAACATTAATACTTTTGTTTTATTAATCTCGAATTTTTACTGCACAAATATATAAAATTCATTTTAGAATAATAAATGGATTTATTATTTTATACATATTTTATCCATCACTGCCGTTCGGCCCTTGATCGGAATTGATAGGATTGTCCCTTGCTTGCTTCCGGAGATTAACTTATTTTATTTCCCCCCCACGTGGTATCCGCAGTAAGCAACTGCTATTTTGACAAAGTTGGGTTGTGTTGGTGTGTTACAGATTTTAGAATATCTTCTGAATAACTGTTGCATTTAGAACTAGACATACACTGAGAAAGGCAACTAATGCATAATATTTTTCCAGTGAAGTGATTGGAAAGCAGAATTTGGATATGTTTACACTGTCAGTTTGTTCTGGTGATGGGATACAGGGCTTGGAGTGATCCGGAGAGGTCGCCTGTTCTCCGATGAACAAACAGGATGCGACCTCCGTTCCCTAATTAATGTACTCCTTGGGCGGATAAATGTTGACTCCTCCACCGCGCTTTCACAGCTGCATTCGGGTGCTGCTTTCACAAAGCAAATGAACGCTATCGTGGATTTCGATCACCATGGTGACTCATCACCATACGCATCATTGTAAAGTGTTCTTATTCGTCTGGAGCTTATCCTATGTATTTGGGTTACACTTCCCCGTCCTGTTCTTCCATTCTGAACAGTTTAGTGCCAGATTTACGTCAATGTTCCTCTCCTTCGGGCCATTGTAGTGTGTGTAAAAAAAAAATAAAAGAAAGATTTCCATAAACATTTGTAACCGTTCTTGAATAGATTGCAGTTCTGTGCTTAAAGATTTTCTTAGCAACAACCTTTACATCACGACACTGTATTACAGCTGCGTTTTCTTCATATGAAGAATAACTATCTGAGCATCTGTTCACTTCTTGGATTATTTATCTGTTAACTATTATTGCTCAATTTCAAAATAACAATAATATATTTATTACTTAAATTACACTTTCACATTTAGAGATTTGAAATTGTCTATACCATCCTTAACATTTAATAGTAAGTACAAAAATTCCACTTCACCGATTAGCGCAGTTTTCGTTTGATGCTACAACTAACAACGGCACTCCAAATATCCCCTCCATTTACTCCATCCCTTTAACCAGCACTGAAAAAGATATTTCTTACATTATTGTGAAGTGTGCTATCTCTAGTCCTATTGTTCAATTTTTGCAGCGTGTCGTTCCTTAGTAGACACCTACTGTTTCCATAGCAAACAATTTCTGAATCTCCTCTATCGGACCCGTGATTGCAATATTACTTTCAAAAATGTGATGTTGGAAATACAAGGTGCGTTCGAAAAGTTCGGTGAATGGTCCCGTAATTTAATAACCGCGCTGGTCATGATGTTGCATTCACGCAGCCGTATTGAGAAACACGGCAACTAGCGCCCCTAGCATCCAAATCTCGAAAGTTATCCGCTACGTACAACTTAATGCAATCAGTGTGAGGAGGTGTCACTGCGAAATTAATCAACGCGTGAACGTCAGTGAGTAAAAAATGCTTATGAGTGGTTTAAACGCTTTAGAGACGGAGAGGAAGAGTAGAGGAGCCGCGTTCGCGTCGACCGTCAGCAAGCACAACTCCAGACAACATAGAACGATTGTGACGGATGTTTGAGGATGATCTGTGACTGTCTTTTGAGAATGATAGCAAAACAATTCAAGATAAGCCTAGACCTGTCTCTTATACACATCTAGATGTGTATAAGAGACANGCCTAGACTGTGTGAGCACCATTGTTCACAAACTTTTGCGAAAGCGTAAGATTTGTGCCCGCTTTGTACCGCACAAGCTGTCAAACGAGCAAAAGCACCATGAGATGGAAACATCTGGACATTTCATCGACGTGTGTAACCGATGTGCGGGACCATTTCTTGGAAACAGTCATTAGAAGAGATGAGTCGTGGTGCTACCAATACGATCCGAAGATCAAGTGACTGTCCGTGGAATGGTGTTCATTGTCGTCGTCACCTTCCAAAAAATGTCGTGTAACCAAATTCAAGACTAAGGCGTTGTTGATCGTCTTTTTCGACGGAGGGATTGATCCATCACGAGTTTTTACCTGCGGGTAAAACCAACGCTTTGAATCCTACGAGGGAGTTTTGAAACGACTGTTACAACGCATCCGGCGGGTTCGACCACACTACAAGAGTTGACAAGTGGAATCTGCTCCACGACAACGTCCGTCCGCAGACCGCGTAAAGTACTTCCTCGATATACGCCAGGTGACAGTTCTTCAACACCCTCCATATCCTCCAGATTTGGTACCTGCAGACTGCTTCTTTGTTTCCCCACCTCAAAGGAGTCCAGAGAGACCTACACTTTGCGCAGATCCAACAACGTGTCATAACGGTGCTTCGAGCGAGCGATACCGAAAGAAGCGTATGCTTACAGTTTCCAGCAGATGTACAACCGATGTCAAAAGTGTGTTGTAGCTAATGGCGATTACTTTTAATGCTAGTAAAGTTATTTTGTTTGTATCTCTTGTTGCCTTTATTTTATGAGACCATTCACCGAACTTTTCGAACGCACCTTGTATGAAGACCTAAGTGAAAAGAGGGTGCTAATAGGGAAATACATTCATTCCCCTTTTAGTGAATCATAGGTAGATATAGAGTTTGATTAATAGACAGGAGCCCTATACCACGAGCACGAAGTAGGTATATTCTGTCCGAAACGTTTTCATGGTTCAAGAGGAGGTGAGCTGTGAATGCAACATGATGAGACGGTTTTGGAAATAAATTTAGTGCCGACGCAGACTTCAGAGAATACATTTGTTATTTTTTGCAAATTAAAATCAACCAATTTCGTTTTTACGAGAAAAACCATTTCACATACTTTGTCACATACTCTTCTCCGTCAGCAGTATAGAATGAGAAAAATTCTATAGTGAAAGAATAATTTTTGACGTAGACCTATATATTTTGCTCGTTTTCAGCTCTCCATTCCAATCTTTTATTAAAGAAATACTCTGACTTCTATTTACATATAAATCATCTCCAATTTACAAATTCAGTCGTTTGGATTTTGGAGGTTAGTTAATTAGAGTATAAAATCTATTTCGACTGATATAAATATTATTGAGATTTTATCCACGCCAATTCAAAGCAATCACACAATTCGTTTTCTTATTTACTTTTTAATTAAAAGAAAAAAGAAAATTCATCGCAATTTAAAATTTAAATTTCTGTCGAGTGAAAACAAATCAAATTTACCATCATTTATGTTGAAGAAATGATACTATTTGATTGTCATTATTTTTTCCCAGTGTTATGTACCGATTATTACACCCCTGGTTTAATTCTTTCTATGATTAAAAATATTTTATTCAATTAAAGTTTGCTAATAACGTTGCAAGAAGAATCATAACAATAAATTATAGAAGTATGTTACATAAGACATAAATGAATTGATTTCATTAATCAATCATCCAAGACATCAAAATTCCAAATGCCTCCCAGATATTATCTAAACCACCAATTTACGTGAAAATCTAAAACCATATGCTATACAGCTAACCATCTAAAAAACAGCTGATACGTTAACTTCCTCAGCAAACAGATAAAATTCTGAAGACTACCATGCGTAAAGTTATCACGTAAACACATCACATCTAATTCACTCCACTCTTTGCACACCCGTTTCGACTTATTCAAACGTCGCGCCATACACATATATAAATCAAAACTAACTAATTTTGCGGGTTCGATGAACGAAGTCGCTGGATGAACTTATTATTATCTTTTCTTTGAAATTTGAAAGGGAAATAAATATTCAGAATATTATCTCAAAACATGTAATGATATCTTAGTCTAAAAAATATCGTAATAGTGTTATGTAAATGCAATTTCTATGTAGAAATAAATAAATGTATTTTCTCATCTGCAGTGCGTTTGATGCCCTCCTATGTATTTTATCATTATCAAATATTTCATTTCAGTTTACGAAAAAAATATTCTACGTCTGTTTGGTCCATTTACACTGATAAATATTATTCAAGCTTCTTGAAACTAAACCAATGTGTAAGTGTAGGAGACATAAATTATTTTACTGTGTCTATACCAAACTTTCGAGCGAAATACCGCTAATACGATTGTAATGCATACTAATTGTACTTTACGTAGAGAAAATTTAAGCAAAACCGTTGGAGCCGTTTTTCAGAAACATTCAAAAGAGTGCTTCGACCTTCATGTTTTAAAGTAATAAAAAAACTTAGATCACGTGCATCGGCAACAAGTAAATTCTACCGTAAATACGAAATGCGAATTAAATTGATTCATCCATTTACTCAGAATCTCTTGACCTACAGGCGAACAGACGGACGGATGGACGGACGTTATGGCAAAAACCTCTTTTTCAGAATGGGGGAAAACCAAAACCGATATTTCCGTCGATATCTCACTTTCGAATTTTCTCACTATTTTAATACTTTCAATATTCTACGTAAATGAGAAATTAAAAGTGTATTTCTTTCAGAGATGAGTTCCATATTACCATCATCAAATGTTACTCCTCTCCTTTTCATCCTTCACAAAATTGTGATCTTAGTAAAATATAATAATATTCGGGATACAATTGTGTAAATTAATTTGATTGTACACATCCCAAATATCACTGTTTAACATAATATTTACTAATAATATTATTTTTGAAGAGAGTATAAAAAGTAAACCTCTATGCGTGTGAAAGATGTTGGCTCAATTTTACTAGAAGTACTTGTTCGTTATAATTATGACTCTTGCAGCATCTGAGAATGCTTATTTCGTCAAACATTTGTCCTTTGGTGACATGGAAGTTACACACGCAGTTGTAAATTGCAGTGTTTGTTGGCGCACTACTTCCAAATAAACTAAATTGTAGAACTATAACCGAGGGGTCAAGATGAATGATTTTGACTAGGGAAAAATAGTAACTAATTCATTTTTTTTTTACATTCACGTTACGTGAGTTAAGAAATTAAAAAAATGAGCTACTGGTTTACTGTTATAAAGATAAGCCTTGTAAACACCCGAAAGTATTATTGGTGAAAGGTATCCGTGAGCTAAATCAGATATTTTTGAAAAATTAATATGTTACGAGAGTTATTTTTTTTTTTTTCATTTATTTGTTTCAAGTCGTGTCCCCATCTTCAGACATTCCACGACATTATCTCTTGGTTCTTCTTTTGCCTTCAATCACTTTTAATTCCGTTTTTAATCTCTTTTATTCCTACTACATATTCTTTGAAAATTTCAAATCGTTTTTGCGTTTTAATCATTTCTGGACCGAGCGTACTCACCAAAGTTTCAGTTTTCATTTCGCTGAAATCTTGCTCTCTCTGCCCCATAGAATAAACATTCTCAAAATGCATGTTTGCGTGTTTCCGAATCTACTAGGTTAAAAATTATCTTGATGTCTCCATGATTCGTTAAAAAATTCTGCAACTCCTGCACTAGGGCAGCACCATTTCCTGTGTCTTTCTGCATAATTCACCTTTGATATTAATTGTTACAAATCTCTGTCTTTAGATGTTCTATCCCATTCTATTTGCCATGCTCTCAGCAATACATTCGTTATTTTCTTTCTCCAATCTTCTTCATCTCGATCAATTACTCTTCCACCGAGTACAATTTGTTCTTCACGGCGCATATTTGAACGCAAAAAGTATTTGTGAACAAATTTCTCCGTTGGCATCATTCCAACTAACACGTTTAATGCGTTAATGTTACTAGTGAAAACTATTTGATCTACAAAACGGCTGGTGCTGTAAGTAATACTCGTAGTAGTAAGCATTCGCCATCCTTTCTCATCAATACAGGCAGCGTAGATGATGGCCGCTGCGCAGCCTTGTGAATTAACAAGTAATTAAAAATTGGATAGCATGACTACATCTTTTTTATACAATAATGGGTAAACCACCAATAATAGTAAGTGTTCATCGTTTCACTGTGATTGCAATTTATAGGACGACTAGGACGCTCCCCATCTCCGATGCTTTGCCTTCCCTTGTTAAACTTTTGTATCCCATTGAACACAACGTTCCGTAAGAAACAGATGTTCTTCTCGTGTACACTCACGCATCACTCTGCAGAACGTTCTCCTGTACGCTCACGCAACGCAACCGCCTTCGTGACTGACTGCGTGCTTACGAAATGTCTCGAAGCTCATACGACATACATACATTTGCCGCCATCTTGTGGTAAAAATGCGCTTGTAGTTTAAAACTGATGTAAATATACGTATTTGCGACGTGTATATTGACTTGCCAAAGCAAATGTCAGAACTGTTTTACTTATGACAAGACTTAAAATGAGCATTATTAGACTCTCTCGCCACTCTCTCCTTGATGACAAAACAATAATTTCACTTCTCTCCGCAACTCCTTTTGTCGGACTTCAACTTTCCCCCCACCGAGATTCAATTACCCCACCGAGTGTGAACAGTCGACAAGTACTTTATTGGACGTATTTATTAGATTTCCTCATTTTACACAGCCGGATTTTACCTGTCTCTCCTTCCTTACTATTAAAACTTCTAGAACTTTCTAACAGATTCCATTTAGCTAGTTTCCGCTTTCCGTTTAATTTCACCAGTTATCCCCCTATTCCTACACGGTACTTTGGAACACATGCGTACTAATTGCGTACCAGGTGCATTACCCCATCTTCCTCGTATTCTTCTCAGGTCTATTTTAACTTGCACCGCGATTAATCCACCCAATGGAAATGCGTGTTTTATCTGTGTGCGATGTATTCCATTCTTTAGATATCTACATATGAATGTAAGTCTATCTGAATCAGATTAATTATAAATCCTAATAACCCTCCGGTATGCATGCCGCTTACGGTGTCGCGTTATGTAAGTGTGTGCAGTCAACGCTTTATTTCCTTCAATTCATCCTAGCAACGGAAATTTAAGCCAACATATTTTAAAAATAACTCCGATTTCCATTTCAACATTTTCATTTACTCACACTTTTCAATATTTTCAACAGTTCGTAATATCAAATACGTCTCGTCAAAGTGCACAATAACAGAAATACAATCGCAGATGTGAGTTTTCAGTAAACATTTCGAATACGTCAGTATAAAAACATTTCTTTCATTACTGTAAATTAAAAATTCAAAATGTTCAGTGTTTTAAAATACTTTCACAAATTTTTACTAACATTGGTCATGAAGTCAACATTGAAAACAGAAAGTAACTGTAAATACATTTTGATCTGCTCAATTAATATTGGGCTATTTAAATTTGACCGTAAGGAAAATTTTTAGAACTCATTATCGTAATTACAATCTCATTTTTTGGACATAGTTTTAAAAAAACAAATTATCCATGCCATTTTGAGTAGTTCTGAACTATTTTTTCTCTTTTTTAAATGAACCAATAATTTCAGATTAAAATAGAAAGTACATGCTTTGTATAAATTTTTAGTAAGTGGACTGAAAATTATGTAAATAACATTTATAAAATTGTTAAATGCAAACTTTTAAATACTCTACACAACCATTAATAGACAAAAAAATGTTTCGTATTAATATTTTCTGCAACAATCTGACTCTGAAATGTTTCTGTCAGGTATAAAAAATTGTGATACCTAGTTACATGCCTGTTCTTAAGAAACAATTTAAGTCAACATTTTATATTTAATGATTTTTTATTTTATTTTCAGTATCAGCGCAGTATTTCTTAAATTTCTTTGCGAAGTTTATCTACAGTTTATAATTCTATACTTTAAGTTGAGACCTCCTTTTTTAGTTCCGTTTAAATTCAACAATCACCAAATATAAATAATTTATATATTCCATTTTTTTTAAACATAAAACAAGAAAAATTGCCAAAATGCCCTCCTTTGTTTGTTAGAGTATCTTTTTGAAAAAGCAAAGATTTCTATTCGCAACGCAAATATGTAATTGGTACTTGAAGTGTACCCATTTATTTTCTTTCCATTAATAAACTAATATTTTCAAAAGTGCATCTGACACTTCGCATCGCCACAAATGACTTCGGTAGCTGATATGTGGATTTAATTTTTCTCTCTCAAGAACCGAGGACCAAAATAATGGGTGACTGGAGAACCGGCATGAATCGTTCACCACCTCTCACCACCACACAAATGGACAGCATTGGCACATCGTTAAACCAGTTACGTCTGAATACCTCTCCTTTCAATGACCAGTAATTTCGATTTTATAAGGTTGCCTCTACTGCGCTGCTGCCACAGCCATGCACGGCGAGTTGGAAAAGCTTGCAATGAAAAATATAACGAACACGTTCACACGTTGGCGACTCACACTGAATTTTCAATTGGGTCCACGTGAAAAGGCTTAGTTCAAGCTGAGCGAACAGAGTGGGGGGGACTGCATATGCGGTGGGATGGAAGGGTATGAGTTTTCCATGGGAGTGTGTGGAATAACAGATTGAAAGAAGCGGTGATGAATATAGAGTGGAGGGAATAAAAATGATATTGTTTCAATGAAGTACATACAGTTTTATTCAAAGAATTATCTTCAATATTTCATTGATAAATACAAAAATTAAATTTCGAAGAATTTTTTTCTATGGTTCAAGTATTAGGAATATTTTTAAAAAATTGGTGGAACATAACAGCCTGTATGTATTTTTTGAATGCATAACTCTCAAGTTTTACTATAAAATTTAAATTTACGATGTATAAATAATACTTTTTTATTTCATTAACTTGATTATTTTTATATTAATTATTTTTACAACTATTAGACGATATCATTGACATATCATCCATTGAAAGTAACATATCACAAACGTTTTCCAGCCAGTCTTCCTGCGTCTTTATAAACAAACATCGTGTTAACTGAAATAGCTTCTATATTAGAAGATAAAATGATATTTCGAATTAGAAATAAATTTATCCTCAAAGTGGAGAAAATGACGCTGGAAAATGCGGGATATTGATAGGTCATAAATGAATGAGGATAAAATAGAAAAAAGTTCTTGATAGAAATGCATTAGGATCTTAAAAAATTGCTCTTTCAGGAAAAAAATGTAAAAATAAAAATTTGATACCTAAACAAATGTATAAGAGGTGTAACAAAACCATGCAATGTAAGATTCGAAGAATTTAGAAGGCTATATCTTAAAAAATATCAAAGTTTAAGGTTTAAATAGAGTACACACAAAGGTTGGTAAGGATAAAGATCATGATTATTCCATGAAACATGATAAAACATGGCAAGTAAAATTACCAGAGAAGAATTTTTCCCTCATAAAATAATACACCTACTCGTCGATATTTCAGTTATATACTAACAACCTTTTGATCATTTTAGTAAAGTCAGGTGTCTTTTACAAACACCCGACTGCATGTTGACAAACCATTACCTTCATACTTTCAAAATACATTCATGCAGTAGACATATATTGCTTTTCAGTTATTAAATACAGTAGCAGGGACAAGCGTTTTAATTTTAAAAGACATTTCTTTACTTTTCTTATCTTAAATCTTGAAATCAGCTCCTATTAACATTTTTTAGAAAACAAAATAGAGGAAAATATTCATAGCAGTTGAACAACCCAATTTACCAAAACTAACATCATCGCACCGCAAACCGGGTGGCAGACTTGCATTTTCTTATACTGCCAATCAACTATCATATATTGATAATTATTAACAACGTGAGATGTCAGGGGACTTTTTTTACATTTGCTCTCACACTAAAATAGTCTTGCTTCATAAAAGGAAATATATGTTGACCTCGTACTATTTTAATACAGCAAATCTTGGAGATAAATTTATAAATTTATTGTCAAAAAACAGTACAAACTGCGTATGACCACGTGGAGGACCATAAACTAATTTACTCTCCGGAAGCAAGCAAGGGACCATCCCATCAATTCCGATCAAGGGCCCTAAGGCAGAGGCGGATTCAAAAATTTCAGCAAAAGTTCCTAGATAAGATAAAAAGTTAGCTGCAAGTTATAATATTGATAAAATGTCAATATGTTTGTAATTTAACGCAAAAAAAATTACATGTACAAATTATTATCGAACTATATATTATTCTGAGTATAGTGTTTAAAAATCATAAGAATTGAAATAACACTAAATT